>JAXHKQ010000176.1:0-39861 GCA_038407185.1 Chalaropsis ovoidea | reverse complement strand
TTTTTTCTCACACCCCCCCCCCCCCCCCCCAGCCGAGTTAATCTCAGCATGACGTATGTAGTCCGGCCATTACGCAGAAGAGAAGCGAGAGAGAAGATGAGAAGAACCCCTCACAGCCCCATCCCGGCCTGTCCACCGCAGTGAGTGCTATCACCAGCAGCCTCCTGGTCCGCGCTCCAGCCAGTCAAGCCAGTCTAGCCAGTCCAGCAACAGGCTTTTAAGCTTGGGAGCAGGGCCCTTATCTCGGTCGTTGCTGTCAAGACCCGGCCGGCCTGCTAGCAAGCAGCAAGATTAGGCTTGTCCAGGTTCCAAGGTGCTCCTCCACCCATCCTTACGCTCCTCCTCCGCGGTGCTCTCCATGTTTATCTTTCACGGCCCCCCACTGCAACCCGCACTTGATAGAAATCAGGCTAAGAGCTTGCGTGGATGGAGCTATTGGTAGTGGGTAGTGAGTTAGTGGGTGTGGGTAGTGGGCAGGCCGGAGCGAGATAGGACTTGGCCGTGATATTGATACCACAACGCCCCCCTCCCCTTCTTTTGTTTCCGAGATAGTCACCCCAGGTAAGCTTTGTTTGGGATTGCCGGTATTTCTCTTCTTCTGGCAACTCGGTTCTGACTGACTGGCTACGTGACACTTGGCAGGCGGCTATTGTATGCTATTGTGGTGTGTTTTTCCCAGGGTTGTAATACGTAATACTGCCTCTCTATGCAGTCACTTACACGCATCTTCTGGGCGAAACCCTTTTAGACATTGCGCCCAGCCGGGCACTGCCGCTTATGCATGTCTACTCTGTGTCGACTGGCACAAACAAGCACGTGTCACAGCTTCCAGCTATTGGCCTCTGTTCTCTCTTCCATCTTCCATGTCCCCCCTCCTCCTCACCTGCTGCTACGCTACTTGGGATTCCTACCATCCAATATCGGAGCCTGGACGGCCTCATCTCCCAGGCCATAATGCTTACTCTTTATCGTAAGAGTGGCAGTGTGCTAGAAGCATAGGGTAAGAGAGCAAACCGGGGAGGCTTCCCCCAAGCTGTCGAGGCCAGAGGGGGGGGGTGTACGATATGATATGTCTTTTGTTCCACGCCCGGGACTTACACCTGCTTTGCAAGATAGTCTACTGGTGTTGATCAATCTGTTACCTCATGGGCCTTTCAAATCCTGTTCCTTGGAATCATCTCCGTTGCCGAATCAGGAAAGGCAACTTTGCCTGTGTTGGTGTTAGGGGTCTATCTGGGAATATGGGAAGATAGGCTGGCGCGGCGATACAACGACGTCCGCTGTATGGACGACTATTGCACCACTCGATACAAGCCTATGGGCACTGCCTATACACCCGGATTCATGTATATAACCCTCAAGATGGCCTCGTCCTGTTTGTGTTCCTGTCTTGCCTTTTCTCATCAGTCCTTCTTGTTCTTCCTGGGGTCTCTTCTCACTCTCACTCCCGCTCTTACTGCCATCTTCTCCCTCTGCCCTTCACCCCCCACTGTGCAACATGAAGACCAGCGCTACTTTTGCCTCGCTGGTGCTTGGCGCCTCCGCCGCTGTTGCGCCCCGGAGCCCCTCCCCCATCGCCATGGAGACCCGCTCCGACCTCAACTCGCGCGTGGCCAACGTGCACCTCAAGTTCGCCGAGCCCGTGTCCGGCCTGGTGACATACACCTACGGCGCGTGTGCCTCTGAGTTTGGCCAGCACGACCACATTGTGGCGCGCTCGTCAGACCACTCCAACGACCGCCTGGTGTGGATCATGCCTGCCGGCGTCTCGCCCGGCGGCTGTCTGTCGGCCTGGAGCGAAGCCGGTGTTCTGCTTGGCCGCTCCGCCGAGCAGGCTATCGACCACTCCGGCTCGTACCGGGTCAAGCGCGACCTGGCTGCCAAGGCCAAGCGTGACGGTATTGCCATGCCCGACGTGCCCAACATCGACATGATGGGCCCCTGGTTCGACGGAGTGGCGGCGCTGGATGGCAAGAAGCTCAGTGCTGTCAACTCCAACGCCAAGAACAAGAAGATTGGCATTCTGGGCGCCGGCATGTCCGGGCTGATGACCTACCTCGTGCTGCACCAGGCTGGCTTCAAGAACATTGAGATTCTCGAGGCCGCGCAGCGCCTGGGCGGCCGTGTGCACACCGAGTACCTCTCGGGCGGTCCGTTTGACTACTCGTACCAGGAGATGGGCCCTATGCGCTTCCCCTACCAGGTGGTGTACAACGACGTCACGCACAACGTGTCTGACCACCAGCTTGTCTTCCAGCTGGCGACGGAGCTGAACGCGCTCAACAACCACAACAAGAACTGGTCCGTCGACTTCATCCCGTGGCTGCAGAGCAGCAAGAACGGCCTGGTGTACAAGAACGGCTTCAAGCTGCCGTCGGGCCTGCCCCCCACCATTGCGCAGATCGCGGCCAACGCGTCGCTGGGCGTGTCGACTGTCTACGACGAGGCCACGGCCGAGATCGAGACCAAGGTAGAGGATCTCACTAGTAACACCACGTTCCTGGCCGAGATTGCCGACAACATGTTCAAGGCGCACTCCAAGTTTGTGGCCGCCGGCCTGGGCGGCAAGCCCGGCGACCAGTGGTCCGAGTTTGCGTACATGGTCAACTACCTGGGCGCGACGCTCAACAGCACCGACATTCTGGGCGGCGGCTCTGCCTCGTTCTGGGACACGTTCTACGAGGGCATGTACTTTAGCGCCAGCACGTGGAAGACCATCAACGGCGGTCTCTCGCGGCTGCCGGCTGCCTTCCACCCGCTGGTCGACAAGGTGGTGCGCATGAACCGCCGCGTCGAGACGCTGGAGAAGAAGAATGGCCAGGTCAACGTCAAGTGGAGAGCGCGCGCGGCCGACGCATCCACGCAGACCAGCACGTATGACTACGCCGTGGTGGCCGTGCCGTTCAGCATCGTCAAGCGCTGGCGTCTGCCCAGCATGGAGATGAGCATGACCAACGCCATCAAGAAGCTCAACTACAACTCGGCCTGCAAGGTTGCGCTGGAGTTCAACCACCGCTTCTGGGAGCACTACGAGAACCCCATCTACGGCGGCTGCTCCACCAGCACAGACATTCCCGGCGTCGGCAGCATCTGCTACCCGTCGTACAACATCAACGGCACCGGCCCCGCCACCATTCTCGGCTCGTACATCTCGGGCACGCAGTACGGCTTCAGCTGGGCCGCTGCGCCCGAGGTCCAGCACGTCAACGCGATCAAGGAGGCCATCTTTGAGATCCACGGCGACGTGGCACGCAAGGCGTACACGGGCAAGTACAACCGCCGCTGCTGGGCCAACGATGAGTACACGGCCGGCTCCTGGGCGTCTCCGACCATTGGCCAGCACGAGACCTATATTCCCGAGTACTTTAAGACGCACAACAACGTAAGTCAAAGACAGCTGTGTTTGTGTAACCCAGATTCCCTTCCCCCCCTGCTAACACGCTCCCTCCTCTCCCCCAGATGATCTTTGTCGGCGAGCACACCTCTTACACCCACGCCTGGATCGCCTCTGCGCTGGAGTCCGGCGTCCGTGGCAGCGTGCAGCTTATGCTGGATCTGGGCCTCGTCGATGAGGCCAAGGCCGCTACCGAGAAGTGGATGGCGCGCTGGATCGAAGTGGTAAGTGACTCCCATCTCCCTTTGAGTGTCTTGTGAGACGTACTAACAAATGCCTGTCCATAGTAAACCACCAGACTTACACCTAAACGTGGAGGGTGGAACTCGGCGATGGAGAAGAAGACTTTGTATATATTGGCAGCTGAGCTTATGATTAATAATGAGAAGAACGATACAAGCACAAAAAGAGAGTGATAGTGTCTTCAAAACATCGAAAGAATGGAGAAGAAGCAAAAGAGAAACCATCATAGCAGATGAAAATGATACAAAAAAAGAATCGACAACGACAGGATTCGAACCTGTGAGGGCGAACCCATATGATTTCTAGTCATACCCTTTAACCACTCAGGCACGTTGCCATCTTGAAATACAGCGCTCTTATTAGTCTACAATAGGACTGGAGCTGTTTCAACCCTAACAGATATTGAAAAGCGAGTCCCCTCGAACCATGGGCGAGTCGGAATCCAGACTTCTTGGCCCGTTTCTCAACCCTAGCGCCGTTTCAAAGGGTTAACAAGCTCAGCTCCATGCGAGCGATACCTATAATTAACCAAGGATTCGCCGCTTTGGCTCCTTGCCCCTCTCGCTACCAAGCCCCTTGCAGATTTCTCAAACAAATGCCCCCATGAAGAAAAAGCAGGACAGGAACCGGAGATTCAACAAGGAGGCTAGAAACTGCGAGTTGGTGGAGGAGGAGATCAGCGGAATGAAGGCGAGAAAAGAAGAGAATGAACGCGGGCGATCAACTGCACAGAATAAGCAGGAAGTATAAAAAGTGGAACCAACCCGAGTCTTGTGTGACGCCGGAGAAACTCGAGCCTGTTAGTCCGAAGGACGCGGTCTTTGAGGGACAGGAAAACAAGAAGAAGAAACTGCGTGTTGGTGGGATGACTTTGAAACGGGGACGCTGTCTCACGAACACCAAGCCCGGCCTTTGTTTTCTCTGCTAGCTCTTGGCTGTGTCTTTGCTGCTGATTAAAGCCCGGCTTTGCTCCCCTCTCCTCCCCAGCCCTCAGCCCCTTTCCCGCTGCATAGTGCTTCCGCTCTCTTCGTTGTTCTCGGCTTGAGTGGAGGATGGAATCACCGGGTCGTGTTTATCTCCCTCTGGTCCTATAATATACGAAACAGATCAGACGAGAGACGACCAAGAACAGGCCGAGTTTGGTTTCCCTGGCGCCAGCTCCTCCTGGTTGTTCTAGAACACCCAACGGGAGAGGCCCCTGGCTCTTGGGAATTTCAGATCCACTAAATGAGACGGACGAAGAGCAGAAATGAAGAAGACTGCAACCACTTGGCGGGTTTGGTATTGCGTTGAGGAGGCGGGCGGTGGGCGGTGGGGACACGAGGGAGACGACAGGAGAGGAGACCGAGGAGAGAAGAGGGGGCTTACAGTCGGAAGCATTATGCATTGGACCTACGCTAATATAAGAGCGTGCTTGTTGTTGATGTTGTAGCCGCAAGACAGACACCAATATTTTCATCCAAGCTTCTCAACCCACTCACTCCTCTCAACTTAAGGCTGTTCCTGGCCCCAGCGCGGACCATGTCCACCCACCCACCATCAACCCCAAACTAGAAGCATCCTAGCAGTCCAAGACTTTTCTAGCTGCTCTATTGCGTCTTGCCTGACACCACAGACATGGGTATGAGACACTAGCAATCTGGCCAGGGTCCAGAGAACCCCAGGCCAGGTTTGTTTCTTGGAGCGAGCCTGCAGCATTTGATTGATTGTTGTATTTTTGGGGAGACACAAACGCTGAGAGGATTATGGGTGCAATGGGCACGGGAAACATTAGGAGAGGGGAGGGGAAAGGAGGGGAGAAAGCCGCACGCTTTGAGTAGGCCCGCCCGGTCCTCGAGGGAAATTATAGGCGAGCACAAGGGGCGCGTGCATGAGAGCGCGAGAAGGAAAGAGAAGGAAAAGCAGCACGAGGGGCGAGTGACGAGGAGGACAGAGGCCGGACGAGCAGGAGGACGAACGAACGTGTAAGTGGCAGGCTGGTTGGTGCACGTCTCAGTTGTCAGGCAGCGAGTGACATCAGCTAGCTTCGTGGCGGCCAGGCTCTTATAAGCACAGCTTGTCCCGCCCTGGAACTCTTCCACTTGACTTGCCCTCAGGAAGCCTTCTCTCTTGTTCTTCTTTGCATTCTTTCATTGTGCCTGCACTGCGTGCTAGCTGCATCTCTTGTTTGGTTTTTGTCCTGGTTTGACGAAGCCCCTCAGTTCGTCGTTCTTTCATTACTTTATCCTGTGCTTTATTCACATCTACATTCTTTTCTATACCAGCCTGTCGATCTACGTCTAGATCTGCATTCCCTGAGTATATACATATACCTTTTTTCCTGGAGAAAACAAGACACCGCATCTCAAGTCAACTCTTTCAATCTTCATCCTACCTCATCATGAAGACCAGCTTCACCCTGCAGGCGCTTGGCGCCTCCACCGCGCTGTTCGCGTCCACTGCCTCGGCCGCCTTTGGCTTCACCAAGTCCGGCAGCAACTTCGTCGTTGACGCCGGCTCCAAGGACACCTTCACCATCACCGTCCTCGGCTCCAACTGTGACGTCAACTCCATCAAGTACCGCGGTACCGAGCTGCAGGCCGCCAGCCGCGGAACCCACATCGGCTCCGGTCTGGGCTCGGCCAAGGTCAGCGCCGAGACCATCAAGAGCAGTAAGTACTCGCACCATCTCCACCATGCCAGACAGCCGCACACTTGCTAACCACTGCTCTCTCTCACCACAGCCAAGGGCAACTTCGTCAAGGTCACCTGCACCACGGACACCCTGATCCAGTACATCATTGTCAAGGAGGGCGAGTCCAACATGTACATGGGCACGCACATCACTGCCGTGCCCTCCATCGGCGAGATGCGTTACATTGCCCGCCTGAGAGCCAAGGAGCTGCCCAACGAGTACCCCTTCGGCGAGGTCTCCAACACGGCCGGAGCCAGCGAGACCATCGAGGGCTCGGATGTGTTCCTGGTCAACGGCCAGACCCGCTCCAAGTTCTACTCCAGCGAGCGCTATATGGACATGGACGCCTACTGCGCCTACAGCAGCAAGGCCACACACGCCTGCTTCGTGCCTCTGCAGATGGAGACCTCGCTGGGCGGCCCCTTCTTCCGTGACATCAACTCAAACAAGGCCGACTCCAACACCATCAACCTGTCCTGGTACATGAACTCGGGCCATCTGCCCACCGAAAAGGCCCGCCTGGGCCTGAACGGTCCCTATGTCCTGTCCTTCACCAACGGCAAGATCCCCAAGAAGAGCGACTTTGACACGTCCTTCTTCGGCGACCTCAGCATCAAGGGCTACGTCGCCGACTCGGGCCGTGGCCAGGTCTCTGGCAAGGCCACTGGTGTTGCCGCCCCTTTCCAGCCTGTCGTGCACTGGTTCAACGATGCTGCCCAGTACTGGGCCAAGCCCGGCTCTGACGGCACCTTTGTGTCGCCCCGCATGAAGCCCGGCACCTACACCATGGTGCTGTACCAGACCGAGTACAAGGTTGCCACCACCAGCGTCACCGTCAGTGCCGGCAAGACTGCCAGCAAGAGCATTGCCAGCGGCTACAAGGCACCCGCCAACTCGCTGTTCAAGATTGGCGAGTTTGACGGCCAGCCGCTCGAGCTGCTCAACGGCGACAAGATCCTCCGCATGCACCCCTCCGACAAGCGCATGAGTGCCTGGGCCGCCCCCGAGTTCAAGGTCGGCACCAGCAAGGCGTCCGACTTCCCCATGGCCATCTTCAAGTCCGTCAACACGCCCGCCATCTCCTTCAACCTCAAGAGCGACCCCGGCGCCTCTACTCTGCGCATCTCCACCACCGTCAGCGCCAACGGCGGCCGGCCCCAGGTTGTCGTCAACGGCTGGAACGCTGCCGCCCCCGCCGCGCCCGTCAAGATCGACTCCCGCAGTGTCACCCGCGGCGCCTACCGTGGCTTCGGCGAGCAGTACGACATTGCCATCCCCGCGGGCAAGCTGATTGCCGGCAGCAACAAGATCACCATCTCGGCGCTGTCGGGCAGCTCTTCCACCGCTCCCTTCCTGAACCCCTGCTTCGTCGTCGATGCGGTCGAGCTGTTTGCTGGCAAGCCTGCTGCTGCTGCCAAGCGCGCGAGAAACGCCGACCCCAACACCAACCAGCGCATGGTGCCCAACCACCGTGCTATGCGCAACTAAAGAAGCTGCATAGCACAACATGGCGGCCGCCGGCCGGCTCTCTGTAGCCAACGGCAGCCCGCCGTACCGGTTGAGTGAGACTCACCCTCTCCCCGCGAAGCATCCGCGTCTTTTCATCTTTTTTTTTTGTGTATATCTTTAGGCAATATCCTCCCTTTTACTTCTTTTCTTCGTACATTTCTTCTCTTCTGTGGCCGTCCTCTCTTGAAGGCACCACTCCCTCCACAGTTCCCAAATACATGTTTATGGTGTCAAGCGTGAACTTGAGGCAAGTCCCGAGGCCTGCTGTGTATGTAAACGTGCGTAGACTGTGACTGTGACCTTGCATATATTTTGTGTTCGTACCGACCGACTGACGCGTAAACGCCTCGACGCTCTAATCAGCTAGCTAGCCTGGACTCCGTCGTCGAACCTTTCGAGCCACTTTGTGAAATCGTCCGGCTGGCCTTCCCAGTTAAGGTGCATCGTTTTGCTGATGGACAGTGCTTCTGTCACCATGACGCCCAGGTGGTAGTCTATTTTGTTGCCTTTTAAGCAGTAGAATGCGCCGGCCAGCTCATCTGAGTGTTCTGGCAGCTTATTGACCAACGCCAACATTTCGTTCAGCCGGGCTGCCACGTCGCTAGCGACAGGAAACGGGGGCAGCGTAGCAATGCGCCGCTTGACTATGCCTTGGCAGAGAAGGGAAATCAACCGCATGCGTTTGCTAGCTATGTTCACGCGCTCGCCAATGAGGCCGGGGTCGTCTTTTGGAATCGGCATTGATTCATTCATCATTTCGTCAATCATCATCTGAGCGTCGTAGTCGCCACCGACCTTCTCATTGGCTTCCGGGACGTATTTTTCACTTTCGTATGACTCGGGATCGGAGTCTTCGTTGGGCGGCCCCTTCCACTGATTCAGCTCCTGAACCACATCCATAAGAAGACCACAGGTGTTGTCGATATAGTTAGAGGCGATGAGTTCTTGGGGGCCGAGTTTCAGTTCTTTCAACAAGCAATCCACCCTGTTTACAAACAGTGCCACTTTATGTGTCATTTTGGCTTTTTCATCCGATGACATGGGCTTATCGTCTTTGGGAACAGACAAAATCACGGACAACAGAGCGTCAAGTATTTTCGTCGTCGAGTTTACAACACGTCTGAAGAAAACGTGCGTGTAGTGCTGGGGTTCGTGTATCACAACGCCCACTTGAAGGTTTTGCATTTGGTCAAGAATTTCCTCGATCACCTTGACAATAGCAGATGACGTGAACGGGGAAGTGATCGAGAAAAAGTGCAACTGTGTACAGCGGGCTTTGATGAGCTCCAGTACTTTGCTGAGGAACTCACTTGGTACCCCGTCAATATCAAATGGTTCGGTTTCGCGGTGCACAATGGTCCTATTGGCGAGTCCTTGCAGCGTTCCCATTAAACTCGACATAATCGAACGGGCATTTTCGAGTAATTTGACTAGAGACCGGAACTCTGCCTCTCGGTCTGATGCGATGGGCGCCATGGCGGAGGTCTCTGTGAAGGTCGTGAGCAAGCGTATTGGAGATCTTGCGGGGTTCGGGGTGTCGAGAAGAAGTAGCGGCAAGGATAATGAAGGTAGCGGCAAGGGTAATCAAAGCAGCGGCAAGAATAGCACGCACGAAGAAAGCGAGGTATCGGTGTCGTCGAGTTCAAGATGCAGAGGTTGTGGTGTTGACCAAGACACGACGTTGAGGTGGGGTCGTCCTCAATCTTTGTCTTTGTCACACGCGTAAACCCGAGGTTTACCCGGCGATAAGATAACACGCACGGTATGCACACTGTTCCACACACGGAGAGTTTAACCCAGAAGATCGTCTACTTGTTAAGTTGGATCTGGGGAGAGCTCCAAACACATGACAGCCAAGCACACAGCATTGTATTTCGACAACGGCCTGAGCTTGGGTGTCCGCACGACGTTGAATTCAGCTGCCCGCATTGTCTCTTACACTTGCACCGCTCTTCATTTTTGCGTGCACGCCTCATCAAGTTTCCTTTTGTCCCTCTTTTCGTCCGCCTTACAGCGATCGTCCTGGTGCGCGGTCTTGGCTAGTCGTGGATTCCACCTCACTCTACCAACCGTCTTCCTCTATTTCTCCTCATCATGAAGTCCCTGGCGGTCTTTTTTGGCACTGCGAGCTTGCTATCAGCAGCTTCGGCATCCAAAGCCCTGCCCCGTGGTGTTGGCCCAGAGTGTAAGCGTTGTTCGGCGGCATTCAACAGCTACAACCTCACTATCCTCGTACCAATTATGCTAACAGTTTGAGTACAATAGATGCTCAGCACTACAGCGCCGCGAAGGACGGCTTTTCGTGCATAAACTTCCCCGAAATCAAGTTGAATCCGAACCAAGTCAACGATAACTCCTGCGACTGCCCCGATGGCTCCGATGAGCCTGGAACTGCTGCCTGTGCCAGCCTCGACGTGCTTTCTCCGCCGCAACCCCTGCCCAACACCGTCTCAGGAACCACCCAGACAGCCAATGCCCTGCCTGGCTTCTGGTGTGCCAATTCTGGCCACACTGGGGCCTATGTGCCCTTCATGTTCGTCAACGACGGCGTCTGCGACTACGATCTATGCTGCGATGGCAGTGAAGAATGGGCTGGCGCTGGCGGCGTCAAGTGCCCCAACAAGTGCGCTGAGATTGGCAAAGAGTTCCGCCAAAAGGCTGCCGAGAAACAGGCTGCACTTGACCGCGCATTGAAGAAGAAGAATGAGATTCTGGCTGATGCCCAGAAGCTACGCCTGCAGATCAGCCAGCGCATCACGACTTTGCAGCAGGAACTCAAGAGCGAGGAGGGCAAGCGCGACGAGCTGGAGCAGAAGCGTAATGACGCCGAAAAGGCAGAGCGCGGAAAGGTTGTTCGCGGTCCTGTCAAGGCTGGAAAGCTGGGCATCCTCGTCAACTTGGCCAAGGAGCGAGTCAGCGGCCTCAAGAAGGCACTGGACGAGGCCTTGGATCAGCGCGACGATGCGACGGACAAGGTCATGAAACTAGAGAACATCCTGCGCAAGTTCAAGGAGGAATACAACCCCAACTTCAACGACGAGGGCGTCAAGGCTGCCGTCAAGTCGTGGGAGGATTACGCGGCTTCGCAGGCACAGGCCCCACGTGAGTACATGCCGGACTCTGACATGAATGAGATGCTGCGCGAGGACAACGAGCACACCGGCATAAACTGGGCCGAGTTTGAGGACGCCGAAGAGTCTGATGCTGACATCAGTAAGTGGCGGCCCTGAATACGTGGTGACAAAAAATGATGTGTATTTGCAACTGCTCGCTAACAACCACTCCATGTACAGTCTTCAACTTTGAGGCGTATCTTCCCGCTTCACTCCGTGTTGCCATTCGCGAAAAGATTCTCGCGGTCCGTGTGTGGATGATTGACAATGGCCTTCTCGCCGAGCCCCAGAACACGGGCGAGAGCTCTTCTGTTCGAGTTGCCCGTGAAGCATTCGAAGCTTCTGAGCGCAATGTCGCCGCCAAGTCGCTTGATCTGCAGCAGGCCAACGACGACCTGGACAGCGACTATGGCCCTGAGGGCATCTTCCGCGCGCTCAAGGACAGATGCATTTCCATTTACAGCGGCGAGTATGAGTACGAAGTGTGCTGGATGGGCCGGACGCACCAGAAGAGCAAGAAGGGCCACGGCCAGAGCCACATGGGCACCTTTGACAAGTTCAGCTGGGAGGAGTCGGACGAGGAAGAAAAGGCGGACGGCAAGGGCCTGGGCACCGGAAAGCGCCTGGTCCTCAAGTACGAGGACGGCCAGGGCTGCTGGAACGGCCCCAAGCGCCGCACCGACGTGTGGCTGGCTTGCCACGAGACCGAGGAGATTTGGAAGGTTATGGAGGCGGAGAAGTGTGTGTATAAGATCGAGGTTGGCACTCCGGTAGTGTGCGCTGCCGCCAAGGCCCAAGAGCCCCAGGGCAAGGACGAGCTGTAGAGTGTCCTCTTGCCAGGTGGATGTATTTCCTTTTCCCCGGGATACATGCCCTACAACCCGAGAAGGCGGCGTTTCTTTCTGTATTTATAAATGCGCAAACAACAAACTCTATGGATATCTCAACGTGGAGCAAAGTAAAAAGAAAACACAAAATATGGGTAGAGCCATGTGCCTATCTCCCAGCTGCTGCCAACCGGCGCCGTTTCTGTTCGTCTTGTTCGGCCAGCACTTTACTCGTGATGGTAGCGGCCATGGGATTGTTGATGCCGCTTATTCTCTTGTCTATCTTGCGGTGGTGGTCATCTGTGGCCTTTCTTTTCTCGCCGCGCGCCTCCGAAGCAGCGGGTTTGCTCTTTTCTGTCTTTTCGGTAGTGTCTTTCTTGTTCTTCTTTTTGGCGAGAGATTTATCTTTTTTGAGACTGTGTGCCAGGCACAGAGCGCGGAGGTCTTCCATGCGCTTGTTAAGCTTCAGAATCTCTGGCTCTGTGGTGGGCAGAATCGGGACCACATCTCGGCGCTGAAACCCCTCGCTGCATTCGGGGCAAACTTCCTCTTGGATCTCTTTGATTGCAGCTTCGGCAAAGGTGTGACCGCATGGCACCAAGTACACAGACTTGGTCTTGGAGCCGAGCTCCTTCATGGTCACTGGACACGACCAGGCGCCCTTGCCACTGGAGCCGCCGCGCTTGAACTGGAGTCGGACAACGTCGCGGATGGACTTGATTCCGGTGGCTTCGAATGTGGCACGGGTGTTGCGCTGGGTGTCCGTTTCGTCAGAGATCGCGGCGGGCATGAGGCCTTGGAGAATGGACTCGTAGTTGTAGAGGCGGCCTTGGCAGTCGGATACTACATTCTCCATATCGAGTTTTTCGTCTGTGACTTGGCAGTGTGTCCAGGCATGGCTGAGAGACTCGAGCGCGGTGGCTTTCAGTTCGCTGACGGTCGGGTTGCGGGCGGCTTCTTTGACGAGCTCGTGACGCTTGGGGATGGAGCCACCGTCGTTGCCCATTGTGAGGGGGGATGGGCGGGGATGGGCGGGGATGGGATGTGTGTGTGTGATGTGTGTGTGTGTATATATCTTGTCGTGTGTTTGTGTGTGTATATCTTGTCGTGTATGTGTGTACGTGTGTTTGTGTATCTTGTCGTCGTCGTCGTTGTGTTGCCAATAAGCTGGCGTGGCGTGTTCAAACTTGTGACTAATGTGCCCGAAAAGATCTGGTGGCGATCAAAGATCAATATACCAAAGTACAATACAACTAGGGTTGACATGTATCCAAGCAAAATCCACCAGCTGATAAGATAGTGCTACAGCCTTGCGCCAGACCCGCTTTAACTCGGTAGTACCTCGACAGTGTGCAGCAACCACCTGCACATGGACACCGCAGCCAGCGCTACTGCAAAGAACAGTGCTTAGCCCGGTCAATGCCAGCTCTTGGCACGGCCCTGCTACCTACATCAACCAATCGGCTGACCAAGTTTAGCACTGCACCACAGGAACCTGCTTCCAGAAGCACAGCTACAATTCACGACTGAATTGCTGCTTCCGCCAGAGGGCGTTCGTCTTGTGACGACTTCAACTTTCTCCCACCCAATTTGCTCCTCTCTCTTTCTCCCCCTCCAATCAGCAAGGCTTGTCACGATCCGCCGCCAACAAGTCGCTGCCGGGTATCTTTTTTTTCTGCTTCTCTTCGTTACCATCAGCACAATATTTTCTTCATTTTTCCCGCCTCAATCTTTGTCGCGCATTTGGCAAGTTTCAACGCCCTGCCCTGTATTGATCGCCCTCCCAGTTTTTATCGATAGCTCGACAGCCGCTTGCTGTGCTGCTGTGCTGTGCTGTGTGCCGTGTGATTCTGCAGACAAAGACAGCCGCCTCAGCTTGCGAGAGCCTTATCCTTTTTTCTCTCCTGTCATCAACCAGGCTCCAAATCTCTTTGCTTGTGTTGCCGCACTGCACATCATCCCCAAAGCTGGTCTCGACTCGTTGCTGCAGCCGGCCTCGTACATTCTGCATCACCATCACCACCACCACCACCTCTACTCCAACCGCACCGCACGCCCCCAGACCAACTCCTCCGTCCGCTCGTCCACATTTCTCGCCAACCCTAGGACCGCTACCATACTACATCTCATGTGCTGAAGAGCACTCGCTTCAGCTAGCCCAGGTACTTTGCACTAAGCAGCCGTGCTTTGCCTGGTCTTGACGACCCATCGCAAAAGTCGCCCAACATGGCGCAACAACACCAGATTGCAATGGATCGGCTGGACATCGTCGTTAGAGATCTGCGATCCAGGTATGCTCCCAGTGCAGACCTCTCCCACCGTGCCATGCTTGTCTCTTGTTCTAACCGTACCGCCCAGCCGCAATACTGATGAAGCCCGGAGAAGGGCTGCTGGCGCTCTGAGAGAACTCGTCTCTGTCTGCCACAGAGGTTTGTCGCTCTATTCCCAGTCCACGTGCATGCCCAACCTCGAAGAGCCTCCCCCCGACTGACACACAGCTCCAGACTTCCTACCAGAACAGTTTCTCCCCTTCTACAATGCCGTCAACTCCAAAATCACCCAACTCATCACACACGGATCGGACTCTTCCGAACGACTCGGCGGTGTCTATGCTCTCGAGAGCCTCATCGACTTTGACGGCGTTGACATGTCCATAAAGTACACCCGATTCACCCAAAATATTAAAACTATTTTGCGTGGAAAGGATGTCCACCCCATGCAAGCAGCTGCCACAGCCTTGGGCAGGCTGTGCCGTCCCGGAGGCACCTTGACTACTGAGCTGGTTGATTCCGAAGTCAAGATGGCCCTCGAGTGGCTCCAGTCAGAACGCGTCGAAGAACGACGATACAGCGCCGTTCTGATTCTCCGCGAGCTTTCCCGGAATGCTCCCACTCTCATGTATGGCTATGTAGGGTTGGTATTTGAGCTCATCTGGGTTGGCTTGCGGGACCCGCGCAATCTTATCAGAAACGCCTCTGCCGAAACTGTTAGCGCTTGTTTCCGCATTATCCGCGAGCGTGATCCTGAAATGAAGCAGACTTGGATGTCCAAAATGTACACCGAGGCGATATCAGGCTTGAAGATTAACACCATCGAGTCTGTTCACGCTTCTCTCCTCGTGACTAAGGAGTTGCTCGAGCAAGGCGCCATGTTCATGCAGCCGCACTATCACGAGGCTTGCGACACCGTCTTCAAGCACAAAGACCACAGAGATCCCGTGATCCGGAAAACAATCGTGGCCCTGATCCCCGATCTCGCCCGCTACAATCCGACCGACTTCAGCTCCAACTATTTGCACAAATTCATGGTCTATCTTTCCGGCATGCTAAAGAAGGACAAGGAGCGCAACGAGGCCTTCCTGGCCATTGGCGATATAGCCAACTCTGTCAAGAGCGCCATAGCACCCTATCTGGACAGCGTGCTTTTGTACGTCCGTGAAGGACTCAGTGTCAACAGCAGAAAACGGGGCTCTGTCGACCCCGTATTTGATTGCATCAGCCGCTTGGCTGTTGCTGTTGGCCAAACACTGAGCAAGTACATGAGCGCTCTTCTTGACCCCATCTTTGCTTGCGAGCTCACGCCCAAACTAACACAAGCCTTGGTGGACATGGCCTTTTACATTCCCTCTGTCAAACCCGAGATTCAAGAGCGTCTACTCGACATGCTTAGTGTTGTGCTTTGCGGGGAGCCCTTCAAAACCTTGGGAGCCCCCCAGCCCAACACCCTCGCATCAGCTCCCGTCATCGCCAAGGATAACAAGGACCCGCAAGCCTACGAACAACGAAAGGAAGAGATCAAACTTGCCCTCAACACTCTCGGTAGCTTCGACTTTACAGGTATTTTCGACAACCCATCAAGTTATACGCTTTTCAAGATATGTGGTCGCGAGCCCAACATCTGTTCCCAGTGGAACAGAACCCCGTTCTCATACACACCAAGTTTAGTACACTTGTACTCGAAGTCGATGCCAATTAAGCGAGCACATATGCCGAAATACAGCAAGGCTGTTTTCACCCTCAACGAAGACGAACGACCACTAACTTTCCAAGGCCATGTTTTGAACGAATTTGTGCGCGATGTTGCCATCAAATACATCGAGGATGACGACCCAGACACACGCGAGGCCGCCGCCTTGACCTGCTGCCAACTATACATCCGAGACCCCATCATGAACCAGACTAGCATTCACGCCTTGCAAGTTGTTAGCGATGTGGTGGATAAGCTACTTACAATGGTCATTTCTGACCCTAGCTCCGAAATCCGACGCACCGTTCTTGCAGCTCTCGACGAGCGCTTCGATCGCCATCTTGCTAAAGCCGACAACATCCGTATCCTGTTCTTTGCTCTCAACGACGAGGTCTTCGCTATTCGCGAGGTCGCCGTTTCCATCATTGGCCGGCTTACGCGAGTCAACCCCGCCTATGTAGTCCCCTCATTGCGCAAGACTTTGATTCAGATGTTGACAGAGCTCGAGTTTTCTGATGTTGCCCGCAACAAGGAAGAGAGCGCCCGTCTTTTGAGGCTTCTAATCCAACATGCACAGGAACTCATCAAGCCTTATGTAGAGCCGATGCTCGCAGTTCTTCTCTCCAAGGCCGACGACCCAAACCCTTCTGTCGCTGCTACCATTCTTAATGCTATTGGTGAGCTGGCGACTGTGGGTGGAGAGGGCATGCTTCCTCACAAGGACAAACTCATGCCTCTAATCATGAATGCACTCCAAGACCAGAGCTCAGACCTCAAGCGTGAAGCCGCTCTTCACGCCCTGGGCCAACTGGCTACCAACTCGGGCTATGTCATCCAGCCTTACCTTGAATATCCCGAGCTTCTGGAGCTTTTGCAGAGTCTTATCCGTGCTGAGCCTCAGCGTGGTCCTCTGCGCCAGGAAACCATCAAGCTCATGGGCATCCTGGGTGCTCTGGATCCCTACAAGTACCAGGTTAGTTTACAACTTGCAATCTTCATAGCACATGCTCGGTTATTAACTCTAAATAGCAAGTACAAGAAGAGCGATTTCCCGAGTTGCAGCGCCGCGTGGAATCTAATCAGGTCACCGATATTTCGCTCATGATGACTGGAATCACGCCGTCAAACAAGGATTACTACCCAACTGTTGCCATCAACGCCCTCCTTCAGATCCTCAAGGATACCTCACTCGTCCAGCACCATGCCGGTGTTATCGAAGCGATAATGAACATCTTCCGCACCCTGGGTCTGGAGTGTGTATCCTTTTTGGATCGGATCGTGCCTGCTTTCTTAGGAGTCATTCGGTCTTCGCAAATCCAGAGATTAGAGTCGTACTTTAGCCAACTGGCCACTTTGGTTGGCATTGTACGCCAGCACATTCGCCAATACCTGCCTGAAATCGTCGAGTGTCTGGAGTCCTATTGGAACCGGTCTCCTACTCTTCAGGTGACTATCATGCAGCTTGTCGAGGCTATTTCTCGCTCTCTCGAGGGCGAGTTCAAGATTTATCTGGCACGTCTCCTCCCGCTCATGCTCGGAGCCCTGGAGCGCGATACCTCACCGCGGCGAAACTCTTCGGAGCGTGTCCTCAACGCTTTCCTTGTCTTTGGCTCCAGCTGCGAAGAGTACATGCACCTCATCATCCCAGTTATTGTCCGGGCCTTTGAGAAGCATGGACAGCCTCTGGCTACGCGAAAGCTGGCTATTGAGACTATTGGCAAGATTTCCCGACAAGTCAACCTGAACGATTACGCTGCCAAGATCATCCACCCTCTAACACGGGTGTTGTCAATGGGCGAACCTCTGCTCAGAGTGGCTGCCCTTGACACCTTGTGTCTGCTCATTTCCCAGCTTGGCAAGGACTATCTTCACTTCATGGGCCACGTCAACAAGATAATGACCTTGAACCAAATCCAGCATCAAAACTACGAACTACTGGTCAGTAAGCTACAAAGAGGCGAGGCCCTGCCACAGCCTCTCAGCTCTGAGACGCAGTCTGGGGAACCTAGCGCTGAGCCAATGTTTGGTGATATGGGCTCCCGCACCTTGGAGATGAATACGGTGCATCTCAAGGCTGCCTGGGACACCAAGGGCAAGTCTACCAAGGAAGATTGGCAGGAGTGGATTCGGCGTCTTAGTTCGACGCTTCTTAGCGAATCGCCCAATCACGCCTTGAGAGCTTGCGCCAGCTTAGCAAGTGTGTACCCGCCCCTGGCACGTGATCTTTTCAACTCTGCCTTCGTGTCGTGCTGGAGTAAGATGTACGACTCGGCCCAAGAGGAGCTCATTATGAACATTGAAAATGCGATAAGATCGGAAAATGTTCCTCCGGATCTCCTTGGCTTGCTGCTAAACCTGGCCGAGTTCATGGAGCATGACGACAAGGCTCTTCCCATTGACATTCGTGTTCTTGGTCGTGAAGCTGCCCGTTGTCATGCCTATGCCAAGGCTCTCCATTACAAAGAGCTTGAGTTCTTACAGGACCAAAGCGCTGGAGCGGTTGAAGCGCTGATTGTCATCAACAACCAGTTACAGCAGTCTGACGCAGCTATCGGTATTCTGCGCAAGGCTCAAAACTACAAAGAAGGCATTCAGCTACGCGAGTCTTGGTTTGAAAAGCTTGAGCGTTGGGAGGAAGCCCTGAACTTCTACACTAAGCGCGAAGAAGAGATTCCCGACGATCAGCCAACACCCATCGACATCATCATGGGTAAGATGCGCTGTCTACACGCTCTCGGTGAATGGGAAGCCCTTTCCACTCTGGCTGCCACGACATGGCAGCATTCCTCACCCGAGACCCAGCGCCGGATTTCAGGCCTCGCTACTGCCGCCGCCTGGGGTCTTGCCAAATGGGAAGACATGGATGGGTACTTGCAATCAATGCGCCGGCTGTCGCCTGACCGGTCTTTCTTCAGCGCCATTCTTGCGCTCCATCGCAGCCAGTACCGGGAAGCTCTTACTTGTGTGCAGCAGGCTCGCGAAGCACTGGATACTGAGCTTAGCGCTCTCGTCAGTGAATCGTACAACCGCGCATACCAAGTTGTTGTCCGTGTGCAGATGCTTGCGGAGTTGGAAGAGTTGATCATCTACAAGCAGTGCGAAGGCGACGAACGGAGAAGAGCCACGATGCGCCGGACCTGGGAAGCACGTCTCATGGGCTGCCAACGTAACGTGGAGGTGTGGCAGAGAATGCTCAAGCTTCGCCATCTGGTTATTTCTCCGGCTGAAAACATGCACATGTCGATCAAGTTTGCCAACCTGTGCCGCAAGTCTGGCCGCATGGGCCTGGCTGAAAAGTCTCTCAAGGCTCTGGTCAGCATTGATCTTCCGTTGGAGACTATTATCCCATACTGGAACGAGAATGAGCCGAGCATCATCCTGGATCCTGAAATTGAAGCTCGTATTCCGAGAGATATTCCCGAACAGGTTGTTTATGCCATTCTCAAATACGTATGGGAGCTTGGACAGCAAAGCAAAGCCCAGAAGACCAACATTCCCGAGAAGACGCTCTACTGTCTACGCAAGTTCACCCGAGACACGGCCAACCGCCTGGAGCTGATCCGCAACTCGCTGAACCAACATGCGTCCAACGGCATCGAGATCCCCAGCGACTTTAGTTTCCACCAGCCTCTTGACCCTGCCATTGTTAACCCCCAAGCGCAGCAGATGATCCAGGACCAAGCGATTCTACTGGCCAAGTGCTACCTCCGACAGGGCGAATGGCTTGTTGCCTTGAATAAGCATAATTGGCAGCACAGCCATGTAGCTGATGTCCTTCGCTCGTACTCGGAGGCCACCAAGTACAACCCTCGCTGGTACAAGGCCTGGCATGCCTGGGCCTTGGCCAACTTTGAGCTTGTGCAGATGTACAACTCCGAGGTTACCGAACGTGGCAACATGGATCGCGCCATTGTCATTAGACACGTGGTGCCTGCTATCCAGGGCTTCTTCAAGTCGATTGGTCTTTCCATGGGAAGCTCTCTGCAAGACACGCTTCGTCTTCTTACCCTATGGTTCGCTCATGGCACCCATATCGAAGTCAACGCAGCTGTGACAGAGGGCTTCGGCAGTGTCAGCATCGACACGTGGCTCGAGGTCATCCCTCAGTTGATTGCGCGTATTAACCAGTCCAACAGACGCGTGCAATCGTCAGTCCACAACCTGCTTGCCGACGTCGGCCGCGCCCATCCCCAGGCCTTGGTTTATCCGCTTACTGTGGCGATGAACACTACTGGGCAGACCGGCCAAGTCGGGCAGAGCACGCGCCGGTCGCGTTCGGCCGCGCAAATCATGGAGAGTATGCGCCAGCATAGTGCCAACCTCGTGGCCCAGGCTGCTATGGTCAGTCGAGAGCTTATTCGGGTCGCTGTCCTATGGCATGAAATCTGGCACGAGGGCTTAGAGGAGGCGTCTCGTTTGTACTTTGGAGATCAGAACGTTGAAGGCATGTTGGCTACTCTCCAACCGCTTCACGAGCTGCTTGAAAAGGGCCCCGAGACTCTTAGAGAGGTTTCCTTCCACCAAGCCTTTGGCCGCGACCTGGCCGATGCCCGCGACTGGTGTCGCCAGTGGGAGACCAGCCGTGACCTAAACGATATCAACCAAGCATGGGATCTTTACTACCAAGTGTTCAGGCGCATAATACGCCAACTGCCACAGGTTACCACCCTGGAGCTGGCGTATTGTTCGCCACAACTTCTGGAGGCCAAAGATCTTGACCTTGCTGTTCCTGGAACGTACCGCAGTGGCCAGCCCATTACGCACATCCAGTCGTTTGACACGGTGGTTACGGTCATCAACTCCAAGCAAAGGCCGCGCAAACTGCACATCAACGGCAGCGACGGTGTGGCTTCGCCTTTCCTCCTCAAGGGCCACGAAGATATCCGGCAGGATGAAAGAGTCATGCAGCTATTTGGACTGTGCAACACTCTGTTGACTAATGATTCGGAATGTTACAAGCGCCATCTCATGATTCAGAGATACCCTGCCATTCCTTTGTCGCAAAACTCTGGTCTGCTAGGCTGGGTGCCCAACAGTGACACGCTGCACGTCCTTATTAGGGAGTACCGCGAGTCACGCAAGATTCTGCTCAACATTGAGCATAGAATCATGCTGCAGATGGCACCAGACTACGACAATCTTACCCTCATGCAAAAGGTCGAGGTGTTTAGTTATGCACTCGATAACACGACGGGTCAGGATCTGTACCGCGTGCTGTGGCTCAAGAGCAAGAGCTCCGAAGCCTGGCTGGAGCGCCGCACCAACTACACGCGGTCGCTGGGAGTCATGTCCATGGTGGGCTACATTTTGGGTCTGGGTGACCGTCACCCGTCCAACCTGATGCTCGACCGGGTAACCGGCAAGATTATCCACATTGATTTCGGCGACTGCTTCGAGGTGGCGATGAAGAGAGAGAAGTATCCCGAGAGGGTGCCCTTCCGTCTGACACGCATGCTCACGTATGCCATGGAGGTGTCCAACATTGAGGGAAGCTTCCGGATTACTTGCGAGCATGTGATGCGCGTGCTACGTGACAACAAGGAGAGTGTGATGGCTGTGCTTGAAGCTGTAAGTTCTACCGTGTCCCCTGCTGCCGTTGTTCAGCTTCTCTTTGGACCTGCTTGCTTTTGTTCTTGGTTACTAACTATTCTCGCATCATCTAGTTCGTCCACGACCCTCTTCTCACATGGCGTCTGACCAACACCAACAGCCCCGCCGGGCCGTTCCAGTCCGAGCGCGAACAGGCTCTTGCAGGGCCCAACGGACCGCGCATGCGCCGCGCCTCCGTGCTGGAGGGAAACCCTGCCGAGCTTATGGCCGCGCAGGCTGCAGCAGGCGACGAGCTGGACGCACTCGGTGGCGCGCCGCCGACCAGCCGATCGCGCGCACGCACCAACTCGACAGCGCTCTCTGAAGCAGCGCTTGCCAACGGCGTGGGTGCTGTTGTCGGTGTCGGTGTCGGTGTTGGTGTCGGGGGCGGTGCTGTCGCTGGCGCCGGCGCTGGCGGCACGACTGTCAATGGAACTGCTGCGAACAACAATAACGCGAACGATCCGGCAGACATGCAGAACGCGCGGGCGTTGGAGGTCCTGCACAGAGTCAGCCTGAAGCTCACGGGCCATGACTTCAAGAACAACGAGGAACTGGATATCATCAGCCAGGTTAACAAGCTGATTGTGGAGGCGACGAAGCTGGAGAACCTGTGCCAGCACTACATTGGATGGTGCAGCTTCTGGTAGAGTAGACGCGGAGGGGAGTGTGTGTGGGTGTAGTGTGTGGATGGACGGGGCGAGGGCCGAGGCCGGGACGGGACACGGCGGTGGAGGCTTGGTATGTGTGTTATTCGAGGTTTTATGTTTTTCTGCTTCTCTTTCTTTTCCTTTTCTTTCTTCTACGGGCTGCACTTTTGTTTTTTTATCATCGTCGTTCTTTCATGTTGGTTTCATGCTGGTTGCCATCACTTTATTATAGAAACGGAAGCTTGTCCGTCGCGGTTCTGCTGTTGTGTTTTTTTTGGTGTTTTCTTTTTGTTCTTCTTGTTTACTTTCTTTTCTTGCCGCTGGGCCAAAGAGAAGAAATCCTCACTATGGCTTCTAGACTTGAATTCGCAAGACTTTTGCTCTAGAATAGACTTTGTTGGTTGACTTGTGCTTTGCTTTGTTTTCCTGTGATCTTTACATGTGTTGTATTGCAGGCAGCCTGGTAGCACATTTGAGCATTAATTCCAGGCTCTCTATCAACTCCCCCTTCCAAGCGCCCGGTTAGCTCAATCGGTAGAGCGTGAGACTCTTAATCTCAAGGTTGCGGGTTCGACCCCCGCATTGGGCTCAATTCCCAGTGCTCCAGTTTACCTGGAAAACTTCCGAACCACCAATTCGCTTGATCTTTTTTATTACATTTTTTGTTCTGTTTTACTCGGTTTGGCGTGGCTTAGGGCTCTAAGCTCTAAGCTGTAATCTAAAATGGCGACATTTAAAGGATCGGGAATGCGTGTGGTGCGGGGGAAGCTATAAGTAGTTTGCCCTTGGCTCGGCTTTGCTGAGACTCTTGACGCTCTTTGTAGTCTTGTCTTCCTCAGCTTGCTTCTCCTTTTTTCTTTACACATTACAACATCATCACTGATCCTATTCCCTCTCCTATAATGGCTCCCTCTACTATCAAGCTGGCCTCGGGCCACGAGATGCCTCTTGTCGGCTTTGGCCTGTGGAAGGTCAGCAGAGAAACCACGGCTGACACTGTCTACAACGTGAGTGCCCGTAGCCCCTCCGCGCGCGTGTCCCTCTGCCACATGCTAACCGCAGTTCGCACCAGGCCATCAAGACCGGCTACAGGCTGTTTGATGGCGCCTACGACTACCAGAACGAGAAGGAGGCCGGCGAGGGTGTCCGCCGCGCCATTGCCGACGGCCTGGTCAAGCGGGAGGATCTGTTCATCACGACCAAGCTGTGGAACAACTACCACAAGCGCGAGAACGTGCTCAAGATGGCCAAGCTGCAGCAAGAGGCGTGGGGCCTGGACTACTTTGACCTGTACCTGATCCACTTCCCCGTGGCCCTCAAATACATCGACCCGGCCGTGCGCCAGTTCCCGGTAAGCGGCGCCAGCCCCCGTGAATCCCGGCCACAGCATACTAACAGCTCTCTCTCTCTCTGTAGTGCTGGTGGATGGATGACAACGGTACGGTCGAGACCGAAAAGGTGTCCATCAAGGAGACGTGGGAGGCCATGGAGGAGGTCGTCGACGCCGGCATCGCGCGCAGCATCGGCGTCAGCAACTTCTCAGCACAGCTGCTGTACGACGTGCTCAACTACGCGCGCCACCCCGTGTCGACGCTGCAGATTGAGCACCACCCGTTCCTCGCGCAGCCCGAGCTGGTGGCCCTGGCCCAGGAGAGCCGCATCGCCGTCACCGCCTACTCGTCCTTTGGCCCGCAGTCGTTCCGCGAGCTGCCCGGCTTCGAGCAGAAGACCGACAACGTCACGCTGCTGCAGCACCCGGCTATCTCTGCCATTGCCCAGGCCCACGGCAAGACCGCCGCCCAGGTGCTGCTGCGCTGGGCCACGCAGCGCAATATTGCCGTCATTCCCAAGTCGAACAACGTCGAGCGGCTGGCGCAGAACCTGGACGTGCTCAGCTTCGACTTGACAGCCGAGGAGATTGCGCAGATCTCTGGCTTTGATATCGGTCTGCGGTTCAACGATCCCGGTTTCTACCTGAAGAACCGGCCGCTACGCATCTTTGCTTGAGGCGGGGGGAAGAAGAGGGGCTAGGGTTAGTTTGATATAGGGTTAATTGTTGCTTCACCGCCCAGAAATACTGCCACCTGCCGCCTCACTGTGTCTTTATTTGTCTCATAGAATCAGTGGCATCATCCGACGTGCAGGTGGTATATCCAAATCCTTTTAAGCACAACTTGGTCTGCCCCGCCACGTCGAGCCGCTCTTCCATTCTTCCCGCTTGACAGGCAAATGCGAAGCTCGGCACCTGGTTGTGGGCCTACGCTGATTCAAGGCGTGAGAATTTGGCGCAGCAGCAACAACTGCCGAAATACACACCCTGGACAAACAAGGGGCAGGATCAAGGAAGACGACTATTGGCCTGTCTTGAGGCTAGCTGAGGGCGCGATGCGGAGAGGGTCGAGACGGCCAACATGCTTCGAGGGGTATAAGAAGCCGTGGCGGGGGCCACCTGTGCTCTGGTCGAGGAGGGAGGGGCAGATGAAAACGTATCCCGTACATAATCTTGCGCTGTCTCTCTTCTTCTTCTGCAAGCCCTCACCACGCCTTAGCCCACCAACCACTGCCCAGTCCCAACCCCAATCTCAGTCCCAGTCCCAGTCCTCATCATGGTTCTCCCTGCTGGCGTCTACCGCGCCGACCACGTCGGCTCCTTCCTGCGTCCCAAGGAGGTGCTCGCCGCGCGCGAGCAAGTCAACACCGGCGCCCTGACGCTACAGGACCTGCGGGCCATTGAAGACAAGCACATCTCGTCGCTGGTCGGCAAGCAGGCCGAGAACGGCATCCGCGCCATCACCGACGGCGAGTTCCGCCGTGCCTTCTTCCACATCGACTTCCTGCAGAACATTGGCGGCTGCGAGCGCGAGGGCTCGCTGCAGTCGACCAACGTGACCACGCACGGCATGAAGCCGCCGCGTGTCGTCATCGTCAACAAGATCAGCCACCCGCAGTCCATCCAGGTCGACGACTACAACTTCGTCGACCGCGCCATCAGCGCCCTGCCCACCGCCACCGCTGCCGCCGGCCCCGTGACCACCAAGGTGTGCATCCCGTCTCCCACCATGCTGCACTTCCGCGGCGCGCGCGACTGCATCAGCGAGGCCGCCTACCCCGAGCTGGAGCCCGCCTTCTTCAACGACGTCGCGCGCGTGTACCAGCAGGAGCTGGCTGACCTGTACGCCGCCGGCTGCCGCTTCGTGCAGCTCGACGACACCAACCTGGCGTACCTGTGTGACGCCGGCATGCGCGCCGAGGCCGAGGCCCGCCACGGCGACGCTGCCGCCCTAACCCGCCGCTATGCCGCGCTGATCAACGCCGCCATCTCGCAGCGCCCCGCCGACATGAAGATCGGTATCCACCTGTGCCGCGGCAACTTCCGCTCACAGTGGTTCGCCCAGGGCGGCTACGAGCCCGTCGCCGAGGTGCTGTTCCGCGATCTGGACGTCGACGTGTACTTTTTGGAGTACGACGATGCGCGCTCCGGCGACTTCTCGCCGCTGCGCTTCCTGCCCGAGAACAAGATTGTTGTGCTGGGTGTCATGTCCAGCAAGATTGCTGAGCTGGATGACAAGGAGGAGATCGTCAAGAGACTCCACGAGGCCGCCAAGTTCTGCCCCCGTGGCCTGGACCAGCTATGCCTGTCTCACCAGTGCGGCTTCAGCTCTACCCACGAGGGCAACGACCTGACCGAGGAGCAGCAGTGGGCCAAGGTGAGACTTGAGGTCGAAATCGCCAAGCAGGTCTGGGGCGACGACCTGTCCAAGTAAATAAATAAAGAAAAGTGGGTTATTGATGTTAGGCGTTAGGGTTGAGGACAAGTCAGGGTTTGGCCAAGTCTTTGAACTGGCTGTTGTTTTACACGTGAGAGAATGGACACGAAAACTGAGAACTAATGAATAGATTTCTTGCTGCATTCAAATCAAGCACTAGATGTGATTAAATAAAAACAACGAGGAGCCTCTTGGAAAGGTACCTGCTAGATTACGACTTACTGTACACCCTCCTCGACTCCTCTACACGTGCTTCATACGCACGCGGAAGAGATAGCGAAGCCGCACCTGTGCAACATTGTACACAATAAACTCGTTGTAGAGCAGGTGAGCGTTGGGCACGTTCGTCGGGGCCGGCGGTGTATCGGGATCGGGCTAGAGGCCAAGGGTTAGCAGGTATTGCTGGGCAGCAAGACAGGAAGCAAAAAGGGCCTCGAGAACACAAAAGAGCAAGGGAACACAAAAGAAACTTACAATGCTGATTCCAGCAAGAGACGGATGCACATAGCCAGCATCCTTCCACACTGGAGGCGCGGTAGTACCACGGCCCCATGTCGAGCCCTTGCCGTCCCGCGCCGCCGTCTCGCCGGCATCGTACGCCGCATTGATCAACTCCTGCATCGGCCCCAGCTCAGCCTCACACAGGAGCAGCAGAGCATGGCCGCCCGAGGCGTTGGCGAAGCAGTAGTTGGCGCTCTTGGACGACATGTCCGCAAGATAGATGCCTTTGCCAAACATATAACCCGACACAGGCGCTTCCGGCGGCGCAATTCGCAGGCCCTGGCTAAGAATACCTCCAAAGTTGGTGCTGCGGGAGCCGTGCCAGAGCAGGCGGCGCTCCGACTGTGACTGGCTTCGTGGCCCTGAGCCAGCGGAGCCCTTGCGGAACGGTCCGTCCTCGAAGCGCTCGTACTCGCCGGGACGCTCGATGCGGAAGATCTGCTGGATATCGTACTCGAGGTTGTGCGTGGCGCCGCGCGTGGCATGCAGGTATTTGCCGAGATGTGAAAACTCGGACGATTTCTCATCGAGCGTTGTGATTTCCTTGAGATTCAGGCCCTCGAATGCGCGGTCCAGGTGGTGCATCGTTGACTTGTTCTTGGCCACCTTCATGATATCCTCGGCCAGCTTCATGTCAGACAAGCTCTCGAGCATGTCGATCTCACGCTTGAGCGAGCTGCCAGTGCTGATGACGGGCGGGTGGTTGCGGCCAAAGGCGTGCGGGATCACCGAGTAGTACGTGTTGGAGAGGTACTCAATGGCATTGGCCTTCCGGCCCTGGAACTCAGCCAGAGCCTGTCGCTGGTCGTTGAGAACTTCGGCAAGCTTCTTGAGCGTCTCAAAGCCGCGTGTGATTGTGTTTTTGCTCAACTTTCCCAGCGGCAACTTGGTAGAATCGTAGTTCATGGCTTGCATGGCATCGGTAAAGTACTTGGTGTTGAAGATCAGCTCAACCAGCTGCTGCACCGGCTTTTCCAGCTTTGATTCCGGCTCGTCCTCCTCCGAATCATCATCGCCATCGCCGTCCTTTTCCTTCTTGGCGGCCTTGGAGTCGTCGTCATCGTCGGGCTCGTACGACTTTTCCACAAAGACGTAGGACCCGGGCTTCGGCGGGCCCGTTTCAGGATAGGGGTAGCCAGACTTGCTCTTGAACTTGTTCTTGAACCCGCGGATACAACTGACAAGATCGGTGTCGACTTGCTTGGACTGGCCGTTCTCGCCAACGCGGCCCCAACGGAACCAGACCGCGAAAGTACCATTCGTGTTTTCGATAATCTGCAACCGGTAAAACTTATTGTTGTTGTTGCTAGCATTGGTTTGGTTCAACGAAGCGTCAAAGATGAGTCCGTCTTGGTCAATATAGACCTTGCCATTGGGGAAGTTTGCCGGGCTGTCGAGCGGAACCACGAGCTTATCAGACTTGGCGATCTGACCGTCGGCCAAAACCTCCTTTTCCTGCTCCGGCTCTTGCTTTATGGCGGCCTTTTGGTCGCCCTTCTTTGGTGCTTTGGTGTCCGTGCTTTTCCCGTCTGCTTTGGCAACCACCGCTGTCGCGCGCTTCTTTCTCGGGGCGTCAGCGGTAGCTCTCGCCTCGGGTGAGCAGCGCTTTTTTATTAGTGCAGCTGCTGTCGGTCTAGGAGTTGGCCAAGTCGGTGATTTGGGGACGATCACTGGTGCGGGTGCCGGTGGAGGAGTGCGATTGCTGGTAGGACTCGGCGCCTTGGCATTCCCGGGAGAAGCGGGAGCAGACCCGGACTTGATCTGGAATTTGGCCTCGCTCTGCTTGACGAGCTTGTCCGAAGCCTTGATCACCCACTTCAGCGATACAATCGGCAGACCCTTGGCAATGGCTCCCTGAACCTTGCTCGAGTTGTTGTCGAAGTCATGCTGGGTGGTAACCAGATGAGTGGTGGTGCGAGTAACAGACTTGGTGACGATGCCACCGAGCTCTTTTATCATGGTTTCAATGATGGAGTGAGAGTACTTCTGGAAGACGCCGCTAATAGCCACGGCACAACCCTTCAACACTGTGTCCCGTTTCGGCCCAGTCGGAGTAGCAGGCTGAGAGCTCGGGGCTGGGGCTGCGGCGGCGGCCGATCGGCTCCGGGTGCTCATCTCGGCGAGTCTGTAGGACAGCAAAGATGGACAAGAGGAGGCCGCGTGCTTGTATTTCGAAGCTCCAGCAGGGAACAAAAAAGCCGCTCTTCTCGTTTTGAAGGGGAACAAAGGTAACGAAAAAGATATGGTGGGCCGCAAGAATCCGGCGATGTTGATATATAGAAAAGGATGAGGCCAAAGACACGCTGAAGACAGCAACAAGCAAGACACACAAGATGAAGAAATGGACTGGAAGAAAGGCGAAGAGTCTCGATAGTAAAGGAAGAAGAAGAAGGAAAGAAAAAAAAGAGGAGGAAGAAAAGTCTTCAATTTGGGGTAACTCAAGTCAACGAAGAAGGAAAGAACCGCCCGAAAGAGCTACTGCAAACAAAAAAAGAAGAGAAGAAAGAGCAACTACCTTTACCAGACAGAGAGAAAAAGATACAGAGACGCAAAGAAGCAACTTCCCTTTTGTGACTCCCAACGTCTCCCCCAGCCGGCTTTTATATGTATGTACATATGTACTTAAGTATCCAACACCCTCTAAACTTTTTGTTGCTGCCGCCCCCTTCCTCACTTACAAACCAGGCGCAAACGAGCAGCCAAGAATAACAGGCGTTGTCAACAATAAGCTTCAGTCCTGTTTTCTGGACTTTCCTTCCAGGCAGAACTCCTACAGCACAACTGTTATGTGGGTCCTATGTGCAACGTCAACATAGAGCCGAATAGGCTGCCAGCGTGTAAGTGGAGAACCTTGCATGCACAGATGTACAGTGTACTTACACATACATGCACTTCTATGAATTAGGAGTAGACATACTGGACTTTGTCTTGAAATGTCAAGTCTCAAAGATAGAGCAAGGTGGAGACTGAGAGGAGCCTTGCGTCTGCCTAAACTGCCTAGACATGTGGGGCCACATATGGGTACTAGATGACAGCCAAAATGCAAGTATCACGATCATCTATGTAGTCTCACTTTTACAACCATCTCCGGAAACATACACACCATCAACTCACTCGTAGCCTTTCGTTGTTTTGCTGTTGAAAAAAATTGTGATTTAACAGCGTCATGACAAGAAAGAATTACTTCATCTTGAGTTAAAGCCACACGCCTCAAAAGTATAGAAGAATAGAGAAAAGTAAGTAAAAATAAGAGTGGTTAATACTCTGGGGGAAAAAAAAAAGAAATAGAAAAAAGAAAAGTCAAGGCCCAAAACCTCCAAGAAAAAGAACTAAATAGCCTAGACGTCAAACGTGGTAAATCTATGGTAACCAGATAGCAAAGAAAAAAAGAAAAAAAGAGAAAATAAATAGCAAAGAAAAAGAAAAAAGACATCATCCAAAAATCAGAGAAACAGGCAGGTAATGCAAGACATGTTTCATGCCATGACAAAAAGCGCGAAATCTTTGTCTAAACCACATGGAACGGGAATAAAACAACAGCAAATGAGATAAAGAAATGATAAAAAGGGCGCAGGGCAGAGGTCAACCAACGACTTGGTCAACTCTACTCGGCCTTCTTCTTGCCAAATAGCATTGCCAGCGGCGACTGCTTCTTGGGCACACGCACCAGCCAGTAGATTGTCAGGGCAGCAAAGATGTTGAAGAAGATGTACACAACCATCAAACCAAGGTTTCTCCACCGGTCGGCGTAGTCGGAGCTGACGCCCTGCAGGAAGATGTTGGTGTCACTGATGGAGCAGTACTGGCACTCGTCCGTGGCAGATCCGTTGAGCAGGTATCCGCCCTCCTTGTCGATCCACGCAGCCATGTAGTCAGTGCAGGTCTGGCCATTGGCCGGCTCAAAGGTCAGGTACTCGTTGTCGGCGCACGTGACCTGGGTGTTGGCCAAGCCAACCGATAGCATGCCTGACGACAGGTAGGTGAAGGGTGACACGCGGTACATGAAGATCCAGAAGCCAGGGAAGTCGTCGGGCGACGCCAGGATACCGCAGAAGATCAGGCACATCATGAACAGAATGTTACCCAGGTTGGCACCGGCTTCGGCAGACTGGAAACCGGCAATCACCATGTCGCAGAAAGTCGAAGTGAACAACAGGAACGCCAGTAGGTACAGGAACATCAGAGCGCCACGCTCAGTCACCTGGTCCATGGGCTCGGCGTTGCGGTAGAGACCAATGGGGTAGTACCAGCAGATGTACATGACAACAGCCATCAGCGAGTTCCACGGCAGTTCGACAAGGATCTGCGACAGCATAAACACCTGCCAGCTGTACACCTTGGAAGGACGCTCGCGCACTTCGTACAGGTCGCGCTGGATGACAAAGTAGGGCAGTGTTTGCTGCATCAGTTGGCCAAAGACAGTGAAGAGCTGGAAGATGGCGAACATCTGGTTCTGGAGACCCTGGATAGAGTTGGGTGCATCGAGGAAAACGAAACCAATGAACAGAGAGACGAAGAGGCAAAGCATGAACTTGGAGTAGATGTACGAGGGCGTGCGCCAGTACTGGGCCAGCACACGGGTCAGGACCTGCTCGAACTGGACACCAAAGGGCGCAGAGAATTCATCCTCATCGTGCGAATCAACGATAACAGGGTGATCGGCGGCCTTGGAGCGGAGACGCTGCAGCTCAGAGCGAACGCCCTCAGCCTGCGGCGAAGCCTTCCAGGTCTCGTGCCAGTCAATGTCAGTGTGCGAACCGGGGGCTGCACCAATGACTTCCAGCATCCACTCGGCGGGGTTGGCCTCGCGGGGGCAGGGGTTGGCACCGTTGCTCTCAAAGTAGTGAGTCAGGGTCTTGGATTGCTTGCCAATATCGCCAAAGTAGATGGTCTGACCACCGCGGCGCAGGAAGAGAAGACGATCGAAGCGCTGGAACAGCATGGCAGACGGCTGGTGGATGGTGCACAGAATAGCCTGGCCAGCCTTGGTCAGCTTCTCCAGAAGATCCAGAATGGCCCAAGAAGTCTGCGAGTCCAGACCAGAGGTAGGCTCGTCGACGAACAGCAGAACGGGGGGCTTGGCAGCCAGCTCGACACCAATAGACAGACGCTTGCGCTGCTCAACGTTCAGACCAGAGCCAGGAACACCAACAATAGCCTCGGCGTACTCCTCCATATCCAGCATAGCAATAACCTCATCGACGTAGGCGAGCTTCTCAGCACGGGGAACATGGGCAGGCTGGCGAAGAATGGCGGAAAAGTTCAGGGCCTCGCGGACAGTGGTGGTCTCCAGGTGAAGGTCCTGCTGCTGCACGTAACCAGTCTTGCGCTGGAAGGAAGAGTCACGGACTTTTCCATCAACCAGCATGTCACCAGTGATGACACCAACATTGATACGATCAGCCAGGCAATCCAGAAGAGTAGTTTTACCAGCGCCTGACACACCCATAAGAGCAGTCATGGTACCAGGCTTGACCCAACCGTTGACGTGGTCCAGAATGCGGCGAGTCTCATCCTTGATCTGAACATCGTAGCACACGTTCTCCCAGTGGAAGACGGAGCCATCGACATCAGCCTTGGGACCAGCCTCCTTGGTAGAAGCGCGGTCGTGGGTAGCCATGGGGCCAATAGCAAGGTTCTCGGGGTCATCCTTGGGCTTCTCGCTGAAGGCGGCAGGCTTGTAACCACGGCGGAAGACTAGGACCTCACCCTTGGAGCGACGCTCAGACACAATCTCGGCGCAGACAATGTAGACGAAGGAGAAGAACAGGATGAAGACGAACATAATACCGACATTGCGCCACTTGTGGCCGTAAGAGTACTTGAAGGAAGTTCTGAGATACTCGTCACCATCGACAAAGGACTGGCCAGTAACTGAACCGACAGTGGTGCAGATGCGGTTGGTATCGCCAACGTTGGCATACTCAGGCAGGGAGATGTCACTGGGAACGAAGGAGTCACAGACGAACTGACGGTTGTGGAACTCGTTGACCATGAACGCCTCAAAGGCGTAGGCCAGAGGATCAATGTAGTTCATCCAGCGGCACCAGCCCAGCATGTAGTCGATGGGGATGACGAAACCAGTGAAGATAACCAGAGCGAGAATCAGGACAGCAGCAGGCACCATGGCTTGAGACAGGGTGCGAGAGGCAGAGGCGATAGTACGGAAGATCATGGACATGACCATGACAGTCAGGAACGACATGAAGACAAAGAAGAAGAAGGCACCGGCATCACGACGCAGATTGGTCATGAAGTAGAGGACAGTGTTGAAGACGATGGTGTTGAGGATCTTGTAAGGCAGATCCATCAACATGGAGGCGACAGCTTCGGCAGACGGGTGGTACAGGGCATAACGGGAGTGTTTCTCAACAATGGGGCGCTGAGCGTACAGGGTGAGAATTTCCATGGCAGAGGCGAAGGCGTTCATCAGGCAGGCGAAGAAAATCAGGGCACCACGCTGGAAGAAACTAGACGTTTGGGGTTGCAGATCGTAGAAAACAGAGGCGATAATCAAACTCATGACAGAGTTGGCTACCAGCTGACCGACAGTGATGCTGGGATCACCAATCAGACGACGCCAGGCACGCCACAGGGTGAGCTCGACCTGCTGGACAAAAGACAGAGTGAAGGGCGACTTCTTGCGCTGGTTCTTGGCCTGCTGGGCTCTCTTGGAGGTACGGAAAGCATCGGCATCGGGACCGTTGATGGGGTGGGCCTGGTTGTAGGCAGCCAGCTCGCCCTTCAGACGTCTGAAGTGCTCCGAGTTCTTCCAGGCAGTGGCGAACTCGTCGGGGGTACGGGGGGCACGGCCCTCCCAGCCCTTGCGCACGACACGCTCACGGGGAGAAGTCATGGAGGTCAGGAAATCGGGGACAGTCTGGCGGTCGGGGCAGTCGAAGCCCAGAGCCTCAAAATAAGCCTTGGCCTCGGTAGCGGGACCGAAGTAGATCTGGCGACCTTCGTACAGGACAGTGGCCTTGTCGAACAGGTCATAGGCGTCCTGGGGAGCCTGGTAGATGGACACGGCAGCAGCTGAGCCGAAGAGCTCGGCCTGAAGACGCAGGGTCTTGCAGAACTCGACGGCGTTGGCGGAATCCAGACCACGGGTGGAGTTATCCCAGCACTGGAGAGGCGCCTGGGACAAGCAGGCCTCGGCAATGGTGACACGCTTGCGCTCACCACCCGAGACACCACGGATGAACTCGTTACCAACACAGGTGTTGACAGTGTGCGAGATACCAAACATGGCCATGGTGACGTCACGCATGTGCTGGGCAAAGTCGTTGCGGGAAATGCCCTCGGGGATGTCACGAGCCTGGCGGGCACGGGCAGCGAAGGTGAGGGTGTCACCAACAGTCAGGTTGGGGAAGTGGGAGTCGACCTCGGCAGTGTAGATGACTTCACCACGGTGGGCAGAGTGCATCTCCTCGGCATCGATACCCTGGTAGTTGAACTTGGATTCGGCATCAATGTTGATACCGTTGTGCTCACCAGCAATGGTCTTGAGGAAGGTAGTGCAACCGGCACCGGGGGGGCCAAGAACGATGACCATCTCACCGGTGTTTAGGGAACCGTTGAAATCGCGGAGAATGTCGATTCTGCGACCCTTGTCACCGGCAAGAGTGCGGGCCATGCCGGGCAGACCCAGCCAGATATTACCAACGGACTTTTGGTAGTCGGTGGCCTCACCGTAACCAAAGACGTTGAGGTTCTCAAAGGCAACACCCGAGGTGCGGAAGTTGGCGCCGGCATCTTGGACGGCCTTGACGACGGACTTGGCCCAGGCACGGGCAGAGAAGTTCTTGGAAGCGGGGTTGAGGGGCGAGTCCTCGCCGGCAGTAAAGGGGGTGCCGGAGACATCGCCGCGGGACTGGTTGGTGTAGGCACGGGCTAGTTCCTGCACAATGGAATGACGACGCTCCATCTCGGAGTCGTAGTCGTTGTCACCGGCAGTGTCACTGTCGGGCTGGGACATGCGCTTTTCTGAGGTGGCAGAAGCCGGGCGGGCGGTCTGTTCTGCCGGAGCCGGGTTAGCGGGCTGGCCGCTGTTTAGCGGCGCACCGCTGGCTGCGGGATCACTCATGGTCTAGAGATGGTGGCGGGTATGGTTAGTGACAGGCGCAACGGCAGTAGAAGAGGCGAGGAAGAGGCGAGGAAGAGACGGGGAAGAGACGAGGATGTTGTGTAAGTAGTCGAGGTGGGGCACATGCAGAAGCCCATAGACGGTGAAATCGGGAAGACAGAGAAGACGGACCTTGTAGTGATATCAGGCAGAGTAGAAATAGTATACACCAATGAAGACAAAGAAGATGTTGCAGAATTTTGGTGTGTTGGTTAGCTGGTGTGTGTGGTTGATAGAAGACACACCCAAATGCGCTGGGGGAATGAAGATAAAGAGAGAATGGATGAAGTATTAAGAGGGGGGGGGGATGAAATAATAAGTACTAGTAGTGGGATAAAAAAGAAGAAGCAAAAAGAAGTAAGAAGAAATAAATAAAAAAAAGGAAGGAACAAAGCAAGAAGGACGAGGTCGCAATTGCTCGATGAAGAAGAATTTGGAGGGGGAGAGAGATCAGTTGGGAAGGAGACGTTCCGTGGAGGTAGATATACCTGAGAGATGTCAGTCTCAAATCTCGAACGTGTGTGTGTCTGTTGGGTTCTTGGCCCCCAGGCAGGCAGTAAACAACAGGCCAGCCAAAGCAAGAGCTCTCTGTAGGCGAGGCGGCAAAAAGGCAAAAGGCAAAAGGCACAAGGCAAACGAAGGAAGGAAGGAAGAAAAGAGAATAGAGTAACAGCGATAAATGGACGATAAAATAGGCGATAAAATGGGGGGTAGCGCGAGAAAACGGGAACAAGAAAAGGGAGAGAGGAAAAAATAAAAAAGTAAAAGAAAAAAAAGAAGAAAAAAAGAAAGAAAAAAAGAAAAAGACGCGCTCCGCCCACTATCCCCCCCCACTTCCCGCATTGTAGACTTCCCAAAGCCTAAAGATACAGGATGCCACAGCAGGGCTTCCGTATTACAGGGCATCGTTTACAGCACGGCAGCATTCCTCGTGGCTCATGGGCGGTCCCTTAATTGTGCTGCCAGAACATCCGGCGTTTCTTTACATTTTCGTTTCTGCGTGCATTGCCATGCTCTCTGATTTTTCATCAGTAATCTCATCGTTGCTCTGATTTGATATGCCGTGGTTTTTGCCTGGCTTTGCTATGGCCCTGCTTTCTTTTTGCCTCCTGGCCTGCTGTGTTACAGGCGCTGGTTCCCCCACTAAGCCTAAACGCCAGGCCTGGCCGCCCGCTAAGACACGCCACCCACAGGCGCTGGCAGACGGGGTTCATCAACAGTCTGGAGAAGCCGAGAAATCTCGGGCTCGGGATGGTCAGCCAGCCAGCTCGAAGGGTGGGCGAGTACATGAACACATAAAAAAAATACGAAAAAGAACAAGGAGAATACAGGCGAAAATAAAGGGGTGTCAGAACAGACGGACTTGAGACTTGGCAGGTTGAGTTTCCCAACGCCAAAGACCCAGGGCTGAGCAGGACAGACAGAACAGCATAGAACAGGGCAGGGCAGGGGGCAGTGAACAGGAGGAGGGAGGGGGTGGAGAGGTGAGGAGGAGGGGGGCGTGTTACTATGAGATGGTACACGAACAAGAGGACGGCAAAATAGAGACGAAAAGAGACGCAAAGAGACGCATCAGACGCATCAGAGACGCAAGGCAGCCAGCAGGGACCCCACACGAACACGACTACGGAGGCTTTGTCCTCAGGATGAATAATCAAAGCTGCGGCATTCAACGCCTGCTGCGGCTCAAGGCTCAAGGCTCAAGACTCAAGACTCAAGGCTTTTGGGCTTGTGGCTTGTGGAATGTTCGCATTCGCAGTCCTGAGTTGACCCGAGAACGGGTCTGTGGTCTAGGAGTGGAGCTACGACGGGACGGGTACATGTGTGTGTGCGAGGCAAGGCATCGGCTTTGTGAATTTTCAAGTGAGGAAATCTGGCGGTGGGGTTTCAAGATTGAGGGTTTGGCTATGTATGAATCATCATGATACTTGGCTGGAGCGGCGAAGATGACAATCAGTGAGTAATAGTGATTCTTATAGGGAGGCGGTACTAACATCACCATGACGACAAATATAGATGGTCCAAGTCGAGCAGTTTCGGTTTCGGGTTACTAGAGACTCAGATGCATCTAGAAGATCGAAGATGAAAGATCAGAGATCAAACCCTAAGGGGGCGGAAACATGAGAATCCCAGTGTTTGTTTTGTTTACTTTTTTACTGACTTCCCTGTCACACAGCATCTGCGACCGCAAGACTTGGATCGGTGTTATTGTTATTGTTGTTTGGCCTGGTCTATGTTTTAAGGTTGTGTGTGTGTTGTGCATGCACGTTTTACATAACACACGCACACACACAAACACTACATCTACAGTTTGCTCGAATTACACGTGCTTGATTTGTAAGGAGAGCCTAGCCGGCATGTTCGACGGGATGGACAATCCACTAACCACTAACACGGAGCCAGCCATGGCACCGCTTCTAGTGCGTGAACCCGTTAACCCCGCGGTCTGGAGATAACCGTATTGGATTGAGGTGGCATAAAGTCTGCACGGATACTTGATGAAGCCCAAAACAGCAACAGAGGAGGGAATAAACAAGCCGGTGTTATTTAATGCTTCGTGTTGTTTCTGAGTCTGTTGCTTCCAGGGTTTTATGGTGTTTATTGTGCAAGTGGTCAGTAATTGGGATGTACAGCAACGGAAGAGAGAGATAACCCTAGCGGGTTTCAACCCACGCGTTGACGCGAGACACGACGAGGGACAGTTTTTTCTTTCTTTTCTTTTTTCCTTTTCTTTCTTTTCTCTTCTCTTCTTTTTTCCCCCTTGATTTTCCTTCCTACTCTTGCCTCCGGAATTAAGTCCTAATTCCAGCATGCTGTCTCTTGACACATGGCATATTTCCGTTTATTCTTTTCTGCTTCTCCCTCCTGTCTCCTGTCTCCTGCCCATGGACATTAAACAAGCTTATTCTTGCTGCTGCTTGCATTTCAGTGCAGTGGAATGGAGTGGAGAGGAGGGAGTGCAGTACAGCGCAGTTATGCTCACTACAGTTCAGTGCAGTACACTACACCTCAGCGCACTCCAGCACAGCCTACCGCCAACAGCTGCACCTGTAGCCCCAAAGCCCGGGGGCAAGATCTTTCGCCTTGGACCCCGTCTACAGTACAAGTACAGGCCTTAACTCCGGCGACTTTAGCACACTCAGCACTAGGCTCGACACTAAATTTGAAGAAAAGAACCCCCCTAAGTGCAAACAAACAAAACGATCTTCTTATGTCTGCAAGTAGCCCAACGGAAAAGGCCAGAGGGAGCTATGGGGGAGTTTTATTTCTCATTTATTTATTTATTATTTATTTATCTTCCCCCCCCTTCGTGCTGGAGATCTGCCTGAACAATAAATACCCTCCGGGCCCTCTCCTCTCGTCTGGCGCGCTTGACGGGTTTCTGGGGGTGGGTGTTGATTTTGTTGTTGTGTGAATATAGACTCGCGGCACACAAAAAAAAGAAATTATAAAAAAGAGAAAAAAATAATTATTAAAAAAAAAAGGTACCCCATAGCCGGACTGTTCGTAGGCCCCGAAGCTTTGATGAGCGGACGGACTCCTCTTGCCACCCGACGCCCCGGGAAAAACGCGAGAACAAAGACCCCGAAGAGGAAGAGGAAACGAACCCATGAACAGCCGCCCTCTAGGGTGAGCACGAAAACAAACACAAAAGAAAAAGAAAAGCACGCTCGATAAAATGGGGATAAAATGAAGAAGACCAAGGGCAAGACAAGGCAAGACAAGACCAGACCAGACCAGATCAGACAGACCGAGACAGGCCTGTGCCTCCCGCATCCTACCTGTAGCACCCACCCAAATACAGGCTCCCAGGCCCTATAAGCGCCCCTGTCTTGCGATTGCCCCCCTTGGTTCCAGTGGCCTGGCCCTCTGAAGCCTCCAGAAGACTCCCTCCCACCTTTCCGGAGGCGCTGATGATGCAGACACTCCCTTTGCTCACAGCACACTCTTATTTTTCCTTTCTTTTCTCTCTCGCCAGTCATCGTCTTCTCCATCGTTGCTGTTGTTGTTATTGCCGTTGCTTGCTTGCATTTAAGCCTCCGAGAGACAAGAGACGTGACCACCCACAGCCAGCCAGCCAGCAAGCACAGATAGGAGAAGACGTGGTGTGAGAGAGATTGCTGGCTCTATGACGGGATTAACATTATGCTTTCTGGCTTTACTTCGTTTTTCTTTTCCTCCAAGTTTGAGCTTGACATCTGTGTACAGGCCAAGCGAGGCCAGCAGACGTAAATAAAATATGATAAAAAGGCCCCGGTCCAGGTTAGGGTTGGAAGACGACGTGTTAGTGGGTTGCTGCCAATATCAACAAAAGTCTCCCACATGTAAGTAAATACATCTCCCTCCTCATCTTCGCGCCACTTTAGCCTCCCGCCTTGCGTAATAACACACGCTCTTTTAGGTCTTGTTTTTCTCGGCAGCTCTCTCGCTTCTTTGTGTGACGAGGATCTCCGGCGTCCGGTCACATTCCGCAGGGACGATGAGGGGGGGCTCTGTTGTGACTCTAGCCTGTTCTACTCTGGCGTATCTTTCTTTCTTTCTATCTCTTGCTCTATCTTGCTCTTTGCCAGTCTCTGTTGGCCCCATATACATGCATCATATCATGTACTCATACTTACATAACTACACATGTACATACTGCAACCTGCATCTGCGCCTGTGTCCTTCCTGCCCCTCCCCATCGGCCCCTTCTTCTCTGACCCCTTTTCTTTGCCTCTTCTTCTGCTCTTCTTCGTCTTGGCTTTGATATCTCTCCAAAACAAACAAACAAACAAACAAACAAACAAGCAAACCCAAAAGAACTGCCAATAAAATGCCCCATGCCAGCTAACACATCTCCCCCCTCCCCCATCCCCCTCCCCCACTACCCCTACAGGCCTGGCCCACAGGTTTACAGGCCTACATGCAGGACTACAGGGGCCTTGTTCATGCCGCCGTGTGCTATGGAATCAGAACCTGTGTGTGATACAATACGAACAAGACGCAATCTCTCATCTAATAAAGCTATCCACGTTTGCATATATCCAGCCAACCCCGCTCCTAGAGTGACGGCCAAGAGCCAAGAGCCCAAGAGCCAAGAGCCCAAGAGCCAAGAGCCACATGCCAAGCCCAGGCCTAGCTTACCGCCAACCGCAGAAGCACAGCGCCGCATAGCACCGCACAGCACAGAGCATAGCCCTAAGTCCATGCTCATGCTCAAGCTCAAGCTCAAGCTCAAGCTCAAGCCCGAGCCTGAGCTTGTTGTTGCTTGTTGCTGCTGCTTCGTTCCTGTACCCAGACAACTGGACTTTCTCTCCTCCTCTCTGCCCTCTATCTTTCGTCTGGTCTGACGGACTGCCTGCATCTCCGCTTATGTCCACGTCCACCTAACCCAACCCACACAGAAGAGGCTCAGCCTGTCACCTTATATACTACCTTCTTGTCCGCCTACGCCCCACAGTCCCCACCCCCTCACCATTCTCTCTCGTCCCTTCCCTAACCACCAAACTCAACACCCACCTCT
>JAXHKQ010000175.1:0-39983 GCA_038407185.1 Chalaropsis ovoidea | reverse complement strand
ATGGACGGGGTGGAGGGAGCAGAGGAAGAGAGAGAGGAGAGACAGAGACAGAGACAGAGACAGAGGCAGAGACAGAGACAGAGACAGAGACAGAGACAGAGACAGAGACAAGTGGCTGTCTGGTCTGGCAAAAGGCGCCATGTGCTGATGCACACTAGATGGACACCAGCAGCGAGTTGGCCCGGGTGAAGGTGTGTGAGGGGGAGCGTAGCATCTGCAGATGTACGCACGTATGCGAGTGGGTGGGTGGCATGGGTTGATTGGCGGAGAAAAAAAGAAGAAAAAAAGAAAAGAAAAAGAAAAAAAAGAAAAAAAAGAAAAGAATCCCGGAAAAATGAAGGAAAAAAAAAAGAACAAGGCTTGGCCTTGCCTTGCCTTCATCTGATCTGCCAGCTTTGCCTTGGTAATCTGGGTTATACGAGCCGCCAGAGCCACGCCGGAACCTCAAGCCGGCCACCGCGCCCCACGGCCGTTGATTCAGGTCAGATGGGGGGGAGAGGGCACCCCTTTGCTGGTTTTATTTTGTGTGCACGCACGTGCTCACAGTCTAGGGTACAGTGGCCGGTTGGGCTTGCAGACCATCCGAGATTTAAGCGGTCTTTTCCAGAGGGAAGGTGCTGGGTCGTCGGTGTAGAATGGGGAAGGTGGGTGGCTACGGGTAGTAGAGGGGGGCAGAAGTACCAGCGGGAAGAAGTACCAGAGAAAGGACAAGCTCCAAAAGGGCTACAACTACTAGAGATGCTGTCCTTCTACAAGTATCCAACAAGTACTTGTCAAATCTTCTGCCGCGCCGTGTTGCAGCCCCTAACTTGGAGGGAGAGGAGGAAGAGGGCGAGCGAATCCTGCAGGGGAGCGTTGATGAAAAAGGAAAGGAAATATTAAGCCATCAAGGCTCTTCCCAGCACGCAGGCAGGCAGTCAGGTTCATCCATCCGCTGGTGCTAGTTCAAGCCTCTGCGAGCTGTTCGGATCACCAGAACCTGCATACGACAAGGAGGGAATATCCCTGCGCCTGGATTGGCGACTCCCTTTTCTTTCTTTTACTTTTATTTTATTTTTCTTTCCTTTTTCTTTCCTTTTTTTTTTCTTTCCTTTTTTCTCTTCCCTTTTTCCTCTTCCTTTTTGTCTCGTGGAGCTGGCTGATGGCGAAGCTGGTGCTTCCTTTTTCTTCCAGAAATGCTAATAGAATTTCTTTTGAGCTAAGCGACCCCCCCTTTTTCTTTTGTATGAGAAAGAAAGAAAAATTGAACAGGCGAAGATGCTGCACATCGAATCGTAGAGTTCTCCTGGCTTTCTGGCGGAGGAGATCAAGACGAAGCGCACAGAAAGAAAAAAAAAACCTGTCCTTCAAAATTTCAAAGGATTTTGGCAGAAGATCGCCGATGTGGAATAGAAAATAAAGCGGGGCCTTTTTTTTTCTCTGGCTGTTTCTTTTCTGAGTACACTCCCCCCTCCTCCCTTTTCTACGCTTCGATAGAACCTGTGGCCTCCCTCTAAAAACCCTCCCCCCTCTGACCCCCTCTAAAAACCCCCTCTCAAAACCCCCTCTCAAAACCCCCAGGCCCCCATGATCGACAGACTTGCGAGCCCTGCTCCTCCTTCCTGTTCACCAAGTTGCTGACCGTTCGCCTGCTCGTGCTTGGGGAAGCGACAGGCCGATGGAAAAGGAAGAGGAAAAACAGGAAAGAAAAAAAAGAAGAAAAAAAAAAAGGAGGCATGATCAGCCCAGCGTCGGGCCCAGGAGAACAACAGCCAGCAACAGCCAGTAACAGGAGAAAAAGGCAGACCAGACGCGAAGAAGGAAAAGGCGGAGACTAGAAAAGCAAATCATCTTCATTTTGGCTTCTCGCCGCCTTGAAGCTGGGTCTAGGTCAGCATCATCCCTGCCCCCATCCTGCCTATCTGCAATCTAACCTTGCTCTTCTCCCCTTTTCCCAGACTTGATTGACTTGACTCCAAGTCCGCTTTGAGATTCTTGGTCCCAGGACAATGGGCTGGGTCTTTGTTTTTCTCTCTCTCCTGTGCTTTGGACTGGGCTAAGCCTGCAAGGCGAGCCAGGCAGTTTGACGATGTAGCGTAGCGTAGCAGGCAACATGTAATATGTGGTAATATCCTGGAGTGGGCAGCTGGATGGGGATCTGTCTGAGGGGCATGAAGTGAGTGCTCAGAAAGGCAAGACCAACAACAGTACAGTAAGCGTGTACACATGTACATGTACATGTCATGTAACTTGTCATGTAGTAGCCAAAGCTACAGAGCACAGCAGCCCAGACGGGTGTGGCTTCAGGCGGGTTGGCAGTGTGGCTTCAGGCGGTTTCTCCCTCCCTCCCTTCAACAACCATCATGTGATTGGCTGCCTGGCATTGGCCTCCCTCTGAAAAACCAACCAACTAGTCTGTAGCACAGAGCTTAATTGTGACAAAACAATGCCATTGAGCCCTTTGTTCTCGACCCCATTTCAGGGCGTCGGCGGCATTGTCTCGGGGATCGACAGAGTTCCAAGTTTGTCGCTAGTGCGCATCAACACATCATCACATCGTCTTCTTGCTTGGGCAATGCTTAGTGCAAAAATCGAGCAAAGTCTGGCCCTGGGTTTGGGTCGCCCTTTCGTTGCTTTTGTTTTCTTTTCTTTTTTTTTCTATCTTTTTTTCTTCTTTTCTTTTTCCTTGGGTAATTATGAACTAGTGCTGCGGTGCTGGTCTCTAGTTGTGTGCCTTTCCCTGTTCCTGGCTTCAGCTGGACATGGAAATGAAATGAAATGTGACTCGTCTTCTTGTTCCTTTCTGTGTGTGTGTGTGTGTGTGTGTGTGTGTGTGTGTGGGGGGGAAAAGGACTAGACAACGCCCAGCTCGCAATTCATAGAGCCTTCCTGCCCTGCCAGAGGGGCTGGCCGCCACGACAAGCTGATCGCTTAGTAAGGATACCTGTTAGGAGACAGCTGCCATGAAGAGAAGCCAGGCCTGGCCGTCTTGAGCCATGTGAAGGCCAACATGCCCAATTCCCACTTCCCACTTGCCTAGACAGCTGGTCTTGGAGTCAAGGCAGCTGGGTTGCTCTTTCAGCAATCTGCCTCTTTCCTGCTGAGAAGAAGCCACATTGCCACCACGACGGCCTAGTTTCACTGCCATCTCCAGGAGGAAGAGACAAAAAAAAGAAAAGAAAAAAAGAAAAGAAAAGAAAAAGAAAAAGAAAAAAAAAAGAACGCTGATGTTAGGTCGCATCACTGTCATCCCGTCTTCTCATCTCAATATGACACAAAGCTGAGCTGGCCAGCAAGCCAGCCAAGCAGCGGAACAACAACCCTTGTTTGAAGGCCCATGTTTCAGTACAACCCAACCCTGCCTGGAAGCACCCACCTGACGCCTGTATGAGACAAGGCTCTAGACTTCCGGTGCACAAGCCACCCGCCACCCGCCACCCGAGGTTAGAAAGAAGGAAACAAATGCCACAAATGCCACAAATGCCACAAAGGGGACTTTCAGTCTGTGCTAGCATAAACACACTGGAAGGCGCCGAGGAGAGCATAAACGCATAGTCACTCTATGCTGGAAGGCGCCGACAGAAGTACGTATCTGCCCGTTCTGACCGAGCCGTGCACTTGACCACACACACACATCTCGCCTCGGCCATTCTGCCGTATATCTGGCGTTAGGGCTGGCTGGTGGGTGGGTGGCCTGGCTGCCGGAGATCTGGCCGTGGCGCGTGGAAAGATCTGATCGATGCTTGTGCACACATAAAAGTACCAGCCCTACATGGTGCTATCGTGAGATCATGCTCTCTTCTTGTCAGACAAAACCACCAGCCTGGCCTTCTGCCGTATGCCTCATGCAGCACATCAAAGCCAGAACTTCACCGAGGTGGCCATGCCTCCCTGCAAAGGATTCCATTGTGATGAGCACCGAGAGATGTCCGAAGATTCGAGCAAAGGTGAATGAAGCAAGCAAGAATGTCCCACCTCGCTTCCATTGCACGCACTCGGTTTGCTGATGCCATGACCAACCAAGACACTTATCGCCGCATGTAGCTCGATAGACGTGTACTTGGTACCCCCCGTAGCTCAACACATAGAGTTCAGAACGCCTTCTAGAGCACAGGCCGAGACATGCATTCGACGCTCCATATCATGCAGCGGCCCTTATCATGGCTTGATACAGGCATGATCTCTATCCACATTGAGCATGAGTGAGTGCATACGAGAGGCTTAGCATGAGTAAATGTGTACATGTGTACATGTGTACATACGTACATACATGTGTGCCTGTGTGCCTAGTATAACATCTGCCCAGTAAACCAGCCAATCAATATCACTTTCCGCAAGTGCAACTGCAACTGCCACTGCAACTGCTCAAAAACACCAACAAACATGTCTACTTCGAGAAGGTGCAAACGCAATTAGGGCTTGGCTTGACCTGTGTGCGCGCACAAATATGGCAAACCCTTCCTCCCTCCTTCCCCGTTATCGCCATCTCACCAGCCATCAAAAGCGCCCGACGGTTCGTATCTCCGGATGTCGTTGTTGCTCTGCAGCAAAGGCAAAGCTCATGCATGCATCTTGACCTCACACCACATCAAGCTCGTTTCCCCGGCCTGACACATCTCTGTGTAAGCAAGCAAGGACTTTTCTCAACCTGGTCGGCTATGGCCATCAGCTTTCATCAGCAATATGCACCAGGCCCCGGCTCAGGCTCAAGCTCAAGCTCACCCTCGCCCTCAAGCTCAAGCTCTTTTTTTCTGCGTCGCCCGTCCAGCGCATGAGTGGTCTGTGCCTCTGTCACCCGTCCTATTCACATTCCTGTCACCGTTGCGGACACCACGGCCCGTGCTTGTCATATTGCAGTCCAGCCCCGCATCACATCCTGTTTCCCCGAGCTCGCTAAAGCTCCCCAAGAAGGTATGAATAGCCCTGTACGCCTGATAGCAAACGTCGGCCACAGGCGCACAAATCCGGGCCTGGAGCTCCCAAACATGGTGATTTATTCGAGTCTGCAACCCGCTAACCATGTCCAACATGATTACATGCATCCCAATGCTGCTTGGGATTACGCTTTTTCTCTCGTTAGCGGGCACTTCTACATGTTTCTTGTGCCCTGCTGGACTGCAGTCCGCCTTCCCCGAGTCACATCCACACTCCCGTCTGTGGCTGTACTGTGACCGTGACCGTGCCCCGGAGCTGCGGAATATGCAGCTGAACGATATCCTATCTGAAGAGTTTGGGCTTGCATCATTTTCTTCACTGTGAGCCCTTCCCGCCTCGGTCTTCAGACTCGCCGTCACACCACCATGCCATGCCATACCCCCAGACAAGCATTCTCATCACATATCGATATTGGCTAGTCAAGCTGCCGGATTCGCTCCCCGTGAGAGAATCCTTTGTTTTTTGACTGAGCTGGGTGCCTGAGCAAGCGACACATTACGTTACCTTGGAAAAGGTAGTACCCAATCATGCTAAGTCTTTATGAGCACTTCGATAGCCTCATATTACATCCGTGAACTGTGCTGGCGGCCTTCGCTTTTATCCACCTCGGTGGTCAAGGTTGTACGCGGAAATCCCCCCCGGAACAATGCACAAGACTCCGGACGCGTGTGCATGCATACACATCGGATATACCTTCTAAAATTGATCGCACAGGTCGATTAGGCCGTGAATTGAATTGATGGGGTTAGACCACGATCACGAATCCAAGGTAAGGCTAGAATGATTGCCCTGCAACGAAGTCAAATTATTGATGTGCTCTCTTTTTTCTTTTATTCTTTTAGTCAACGAAAATTTACACAACTTCAAACATGTCGTTTTGACGTCACCCGAGGTAGCATGATGAGCATGAAACTACTCTTCTCCGGAATGACGTTGCAGATTCCGGCTCTTGTACAAAGAGACCAGTCACGCGCCATTTCATGCCATTTCATAACGAAAAATACCAATTCATCACTTGTTGTCTGGCGACCGATCAGCATACAAACCAGCCCCCTTCCAGCTCATTTCAGGCTGAGCAGGTCGCCAGCAACACAGCTTGTCAAGCTCTCAGCCGCTATGATGCATCGACTATCATAGGGTGACAATCATCTGCTATCAACGTCTCATCGTAAGGGTGACGGGATTGACGTGAAAATCCTAGATGTAAGTAATCTTCCAGCCTGTGAATCCACAGGATGCTGATCTAGATTTTCTCAGTTATTTCAACTGCTGTCCGACAGTAAGCCGTGTCCCCCCCCCCCTCTTTGAGCAAGGGATACCAACATTACTATTACTATGATGTTCATCTCATAACCAGTCACGTGTGTGGCATTGTCAAGTCTCTTCCCTTATCGAACAACCCACACACACTCGCGGCCTTTCCTTTCTCGATCTAGGTCGTGTGATTCGGCTTTTGTCTCTGATTTCCTCCTTCCCTGGGAGCTGTCAATCATCACCAATAGTGTTCCACACATGCATAAGATGCCTATTATCTCAACACGGTCTCGCACACACACTGTCACTTTGACTGATCTAACAGGCACTGAGGACACTGATTGTGCATATACGCATTGTACGCATTAACAGGGATATGCAAGGGAGTTGTGTCATACAGCGGCTGGCTATGTTAGGATCTGGCCCAAGATGCACTTTTGTCTCTCAATTATGAACCTTACCGCCTCGTCCGAGATGTAGCGAGCCCTCGGATCAGTCAGACTTGGGCATATCCGAGATCACCACTATGCGCTCAGTCGACCCCAAAGCACGACGTAGTGTTGGTTGACCTTGTTGTGAAGTGGAGCGAGACAGCCACCCAGGACCAACTGCAGCACAAGTACGCATCTGAAAGCGCCCATTGCTAGCGCATGAGACATGGTGAAATGGAATGCTGCCTTGACGGCAGAGGTTCAAGCTGTCTGGCAAGTAGAGCAGGGCAGAAATGTGACCAAAGCGGGGGTAATTCAATGATATGCGATATGCGATGTGTGATGCGCAAGGCCATGGCAAAGTACAAGAAATAGGATGGCGGAGGCGGTAACAAGCGAAGTCGTCACAGTTTCATCCAAGCCAACAGCGCTCCAGACTGCGTGGCTAACATCAAGATGGTCCCAACAGATATCTCGCATGACATACGGAGTTGTTGATACGGTGTTTTCTCACGCGCGAACCTCAACAATTCACACGCTCGCAGTAATAAGGCAGGCAGCCCACCTGTCGATAGTCAACGAGACAAAACTAGAAAGGCCCAGCGTTGGTGTTTCGTGTTACAGTGTCAAGGTACGTGGTATTATCGGCATATTCTATGTTCCACCTCTAAACTGCCTTTATACTGGCTCTTGCAGATAGGTCGAGACAAACTCCATCATCCATGAACAGGTGTGTTTGTGCATATAGACGCTCTTACGTACATATAACACACAGACAGCACATACAGCATAGATACACATGTACATGTATGCGCACACGTATACACCACCCATGCGTATTAGTGCACATACCCTGACGAGGAGGCGCTCTCGCTTCAGTTCTGCCTCTACAGTGCGGCCGCCCTGCCCTGCTTGCTGCTAGCCATCTTCTTTTTTGTGAAGCTGGATTCTATCGGGCAGTGATCACCATCGGCATGTCAAGGGCCACTTGCCTTTTGTTGTGTCGGTGACCGCGGAGGTGTGGTGCGAATTGATGAACTGCTCCATCATGGGGGCGTGGTATGGTTTATCCTGAGATCCAGCCGATGGAGAGGTGGTGAAGTGCATCGCACTCACATAAGCCACCTTATACAGGGCGTTCTTTCATATCGCGATTGATATTGGAGAAGGCATTCATTGGTCGTCCAACTTTCGGGGGAAGCAAGCCACCCTCTTAGGGTTACCCGCGAGCGAGCTAACCCAAACCTGCTGACGTCAGGGAAGATTTGCCCCGCCCCCACTTAAAGCCCTGGACCTAAAGCAACAACAGCTTGGAAAACAACGCCTGCAGTCATCACTCTCCGTCATCACCAGATCAAGAGATTTCTTTTTTTTTGCGCATAGCTACGCAAGGCTTAACAGGCAAATCCGGACAAGGCAAATCCGCACTGCACCAGGGCTACTTTTGAAACAATTCAAACCAAGATCAACAGCAGGTATTTCTCATTTCTTTCTCACATTCCCTCCTCGCACATACAGAAAAGAAAGCAAAGCCTTGTCAACGCTCTTTTTTTTTTTTTTTTTTACATACTGCAATTTCTTTTCTTTATTTCGAGCAGTATTTTTTATTCCCGCCATAGGCTATATCCCCTCCCCCCAAGCAACCGCCGGCGGGCCAGCTCGTCATTGCAAACCCGAGACTCACTTTTCACCTTGCTCTGGATATTTTGTTTTAACATCATGGCTCGCACCCAAAAAGATATGGGTGGTAAGAAGGAAGCCGGACAGGCGCGCAAGGCAAACGCCGCTGCCGAGAAGAACGCCAAGAAGGTCGCTGCCGTAGAGGCCGACGAGGCGAAGAAGTGGGAGAAGGGAACGAAGAACACGGCCAAGAAGTAAGTGCCCACCCATTTCCAAGCATCGACGGGGAAGAAGGAAAAGAAAAGCAAGCTGACGTGTATTATTTTCACCGTGATGTAGGGAGGCCGAAGCGGCCAAGAAGGCCGAGGCGGCTCGCAAAAAGGCCGAGAAGGACGCCCTGCAACGCGAAGACGAGGCGAACCTGCCCAAGAGCAAGGCCCGGAGCAACGGCAAGGCTGCCCCGACTGCCGTGAAGAAGACGCGCGGCCTGAACCTTGACCAGATCGACTCGATCAGCTCTGGCTCTGGCGCAGACAACACGCCGCTGACAGCGCTGAACGCCAGCGGCATCGACTCGGCCCTCGACGCGCTGACGCTGGCCAACGACGCGGCTAACGAGATCAAGGTCGAGACGCACCCCGAGCGCCGCTACCCGCGCGCTCTCAAGGCGTACATGGAGCGCCGGCTGGTGGAGATGCAGAACTCGGGCGAGGGCGCGGGCCTGCGCAAGCAGCAGCGCGAGGAACGCATCGTCAAGGAGTTTGAGAAGTCGCCCGAGAACCCCTTCAACCAGGTCACGGCCACGTACAACTCGACGCGTGACGACCTGCGTGATATGCGCTCGGTGGAGAAGCAGAGAATGGAGAAGCACCTGACCAAGTAACGGGCGACATGCGGAGCTTTAGACCGTTTGTTTGTTTGTTTGTTTGTTTGTTTGTTTGTTTGTTTGTTTGTTTGTTTGTTTGTTTGTTTCTTTTTTTTTCTTCGCAACAGAGATGTAGGAGCGTGTCTAGAGAAGAAAAGAGGCATCGTTTCACGGATGGTGTTGACTTTCTTCCTCTTCTCTTCACGGATGGTGCTTGCTTTCTTCCTCTTCTCTTCACGCTACCGGGCGTTTGCTGTCCCCTGACCAACAACAGGCAGCTGGATGGCGACGTTCCATGGTAGCCCTCTCTACTGAACCGGCCACAACAACTGGACACTGCGAACTAGATTGCCTACAGCTGTAGAAATCTCCGAGCCGAGCCAGGCCCAGCCGCCTGCGACGTCAGCACTCGGGCGAGCGTTTGTTGGGGGATGGGCAGCTCGGCGTTAGCGTTTCTTTGTTTCTTTGTGTTATTGCATAGGTGACTCACCATTTCCCCTCCCATGTCCTGGCTGGGCAGTGGTGGTGGTGGTGGTGGTCTTTTTGGAGCATATAAAGAGGTGGTATGAGTTGCTTGAGTGTGTTTTTTCACGTTGATACGTTTATTCCTACAGCTTTCATGTATATCTAGTTTCTTGGTTCCTTGCTTTGTTTAGTGACGCGGGCTTGTGTAGGCTCATGGTCTGCAGGATAGTTGCATATTTAGTTTACTACTCTTACTAACCAGACCAACACCAAGACAGACAGACCCCGCTAACAAAGAAGACAAGCGCGAAAGTAAGGATGTGGGGGGGGGGGGGCCTTCTGCTGCAGGGCGACTAATACTGCCGGCAGAACTGGCCAGGGACACGCTCACCGCCTTTGATCTTGACAACGGGGCTGACCGCCAGTTTGTTTGTATCGCTTTCGCATTGCAGGCCTGGGGGCCGGGGGGATTGAGAGAGATGCACAACTTCGATAAACTGCTGCTGGCCTGAGCCTTGGATGCTATTTATTGTAGAGACCCTGGCGAAGACCACGAGATTGCATTTTCAGCGCCGTGGCCTTTCTGTCGCAACGACACGCACACAACACTGAGAGATTGGGGCCAAGCGTCTGGCGTTGTTTTGATTATATACATAGCAACGTGTTTCATGGCGGCGCCGCTTCTGCTCCATCTTCTTTCTCCTCTGCATCCACACATCACACTACACCACACTACATCATGGCCACGCTACGCATGGCAAGTCTGCCGTCGATGCGCAAGCAGCATCTGATGGCCGAATTGTACGTTGATCGGAGGAACTGCGCGGTCACCCTATTCCCGGAGCCCCCCCCCTGCTAACACGCCGCGTGCCGGCGCGAGCAGTGCTGGACTGAAACAGGCCTGCCCAGATGGCGTTTTCGTGAGCCTGACGCCAGGCGATCCGTCCACCTGGTCCGGTGTGATCTTTGTGCGCAAAGGTAAGTGAAGACACGTGACCCGGACCCGGACCCGGGTCCTTTGGCTCTTCTGTGCTAACCACCGGCCGTCGCCCGTCGGCTCCACAGGCCCCTACTCGTCTGCCGTTTTGCGCTTCCAGATCTGCTTTCCCGACGCATTCCCGCGACTGCCGCCGCAGGTGACCTTCCTGACCGACATGTTCCACCCCCTCATCACGCCGCTCTCGACATACTCCGCCGAAGGCGACACCGTCAGCGCCAACGACAGCGAGCGCCTGCCCCCTGGCGGCTTCAGCCTGCGCCACGGCTTCCCTAGCTGGTTCGCGCGGCGCGCGGCGCGGCGCATAGCCAGCGACGGCCGCCCGGCAGTCCTGGCCACGCCGCCGCGCAACACCCGCTCCGGCCCCGGCCCCGGCCCCAGCCCCTCTCCCGTCCCCGTCCGCATCGTCGAGTCTGGCGGCGGCCGCCAGCGGGCCGAGAGCATCTTTGAGACACCCGCATCGCGGCACACTTCGACCACCGACCGGCCAGGCTACACCCGCACCGACAAGGAGGCGGTGCCCGTGTACGATGTGCTGGCGTATATCCGCAGCTCATTTGATGACGAGGACGTGCTGGACTCGATTCCCCTGGAGGCTGCCGGCAACCACGGCGCCTGGCACGCCTGGCGGCTGCACCGCAAGGAGTCGTTGATGGCCGGCGGCCACGAGCCGGCCGTCAATCCCGACGAGAGCGTGTTCTCGGCTGATGAGTCTGAGCCGAGAAGTCCGGCGTCGCCGGGTCCGGGTGCGGGTCCGGTATTGAGGCAGGCGTCGCAGTGGAACTGGGAGGGCGTCTGGGAACGCCGTGTAAGCCAGAACTTGGCTTCGAGCTTGCAGGAGTCCATGTTGTATGGCGGAACGACGCCGTCTGATGAGCTGGTGAGTGGCTGTCCCGGCTGCACGCAGAGTCTACTGCTGGCTACACGTACAGCCGACCGTGCCCACGTGTCCCTGTTACTGACGACCTGTGTATAGATTCATTTCCTTCCGCTTGAAGGTCAAGAGCTGGAGACGACGAAGGAAAACCTAATGCGGGCTCTGGGCGCCACGATATAAGGGGTGTGTCCTGACGATTTATGAGAGGGGGGGGGGGGGGGGGAGAGTACACATGCCTGTGTCGAGGCGTGTGTTTGGAGCGGGTTGTTCATGTATTGAAATAATACCCAATGCTTTGCTGAGACTGTCCACTGCAGTCTTGTGTTGTTGCTAAATCGTGTGTCTATCCCATTGCTTACTAAGCCGTGATACCATGGCCATCAAGTTATCGTAACTGCCTGCTTCAGACACGCACCTGCCCCTTCCAGCTTCGCCGATCAGGCCACCAGATCAGGCCACAAGGCTCTCCATCTCGCAGCCTTGTTTTCATTTTGACTGATAGATACACAGAGCCCGCCAATCACAAGTTCCATCATCCACAACCTCCACTAGCCGGTATGTACATGTACATCACCTGTTCTCTCTATACCTCGACACACCTACAAGTATCAGTATCGCCATGTTGATCACTGCAATCCCTAAAGCTCTCGACGCCGGATTGATCGCTCTTATTGTCGCCTCTACCTTTGGAGTCTTTTTGTGCGCATGCCGTTCAATCCGCCGGCCGTTCCCCGTCACCCGCGAATTCACCACCCCCGGCGGCCGCATTTCCCACTTCCGCAACACCGATTCTCCCGGGGCCGATCCCGTGCCGCCGTACGAGCCTCCGCCGTTTCCTCTGTCCACCTTCTTCACCCCCGCGCCGTCGTATCGCCCACCAGCTGTCGACAATCCCTATTTCCCCTCCACGCCGTCGTACCGGACGTCTCCGTCGGTCGTCATCGGCGCCCCGCACTCGCCAGCCACGGCCTCGCCGTCGCGTCTGTCCTTCTCGTCGTCGTGGGGAGTCCCAGACCCCCGCCTCAGCTCGCCGTCAGACCTGGAGGGTGTCCAGGGCGCGTACACTCCTCACTATATCCAGCACCACCATCCGCAGCTCGCCTTGGGCTCTGATGCCCCCGGGCTTGGCCAGTCCACTTCGCAGCTGGCCTCACCGGCGGATCTTGCCTCGTCTCTGCCGGGACTCTTCTCGGATGCGTCGAGAATACCTCGTCCGAGCCAAGCACATCCCAGAATCCACCCGCACTTTGAAGCAATCATACAGCCTCCCATCACAAGAGCGTCTTCTCTTCCCACTTCGACGCAGAGAGGGCCTTCAGAGAAACTTGGACACGCAGAGACCAACGCTGTCGACGCGGTTTCTAAGCTGAGATACAGCACGGACCTTGCCGCCCAGGCACTGACTGGCCGTCCACTTAACGCAGCTCAGCCAGACTCTTTCTCTTTCTGTAAGCCTGACTGTTCTTAGACTGCGGTCGAAACAACCCGATGAGCCCTCAACGCAGCCAAAGCCATATGGCAAGTCATATCCCCCCCATGCCATACCGAGGCATGGGCGTCTCGCCTTCTCTGTTTGTCGAGAAAAAGCGGCAAAGCATCGACGGAAGCATTGGAGACTCGGACTCCAATGCCAGCCCAGTCACAGTGTATCGTACAGCACCATGCAGTCCGGTCAAGAGCCCGGACAAATCGCCATTTCACATGGGTCGTGGCCCTCGCGTCATGAAGGAAAATGACGTCTGCCGCTCCCCTTCGCCATCGCCGAGAATCCCCCCGGCTCTCCGACGTACCCCGTTCCCAGTTCTGCAATCCATCACCAATATGCCATGTCGCGGAGTTTAGGGTTCTCCTGGCATTTCAAAGACCAGGTTTCTGTCCAGTGGCAAGCTGGATCTCAAGGGCTGTAGCCATAGAGCACCCAGCCCTTTGGTCATTGTGCCCCAAATCAATGTCACCCCGGCAGTTGATGTGATTTCGGAAGATTGTGCCGTGTCACTATGGGTGGCTGTTGAAGTAGTGGCAAAGCTTGCTGCCCCAGCAAGTGTTGATGCGTTTCTGATGGAAAGGCCGCTTGACCAGCAGCTCTGCATCGGCAAACGGCGCCGGTTTGAAGGACGTAAGTACACATCCAAGTGCCGGCTATGGCTTGCTGTCTCCTTTTGTATCATCTTCTGACCCCAAGCAGAGGATGGCTGGTACGGCTGTCTGTACAACTTGCATGCCCAGTTTGTGCCTTGCCCTGGAACGTACATTGAGGAAATCATTGAAAACGAGGCGCCTCCGTGAGTACTACCGCTGTCATCCGGCGAGCCGAGTGTTTCTTCTGACGCGTGTTCTTCTGCTCTAGAGCTCTAGCGACAGAAAACTCGATCTTGTATCTCGTCAAGGTCCTGATACAGCCACGCCCCAGAATACAACACGGTCGGGCGTTCAGTCGTTCACACACGTCGGACGACTTGATTGACGATCTTGAGCTGCACCTCGGCAACATCACCCGCGACTATCTTGTGGTCAGATTCTCCTACAACCACACCGGCTTCCCAAATCAGGCCGCGGGCCAGCCACAGAATGGCGTTCGAACAACAACCTCCCTCGACACGGTGGCCACTGCAGTCATACGCATTGGAGATGTGCAGTCGGAGTGGTCCAAAAAGGTCTCTGAAGATGCAGACCCAAGGTCGTCGTTTCTCGATATTGTCGGGGGTCATGGGTGGGACGAGGACTTGCTGATGTATGCCTTGCAGAGAATCGGATCGGGCATGGTGACTTTCCCACGGGCAAGTATATCTCCCACGAAAAGCAGTGCGAGTCGGATTGTGGAAGACGAAGGAGAGGGAGACAAAGGAGAGGGAGGCGAAGGAGAGGGAGACGTCAAGGAGGACGAGGAGGAAGAGCAAGAGGATGACGAAATCCAACTACCCCCAATCAGCCCGACCCGTTTAAAGATGGCGTCCGTCTGTCCTCTACGCAGAGTCAGAGCAGCAAAGGCCGCGAGTGTCGCCCTGGGTATCGGTGTTGGTGATCCTGCTGCTATCTCGCTGCCCTCGCCTAGCGTCTCGGCAAAGTCACCCACCAGGAAAAGCAGACTCTCGTCGAGTGCGGTATCGTCGCCCGAGGCAAAAGCCATTCGTCGGCGGAGAAGCTGGATTTTCTGGTGAGAGGCTTGTATATATACAAAGGAAAACAACGGACGGTGGAGTGGATGCGGGTGCTTTGTCATGTGTTGTTCTATCTTATTCATGTCTATTTTGGTATCGGCTAGTGAGAGACGCGTTAGTCTCATGGTCATCAACGAGCACTGGGCTGGCCCTCTGTTCTAATACAGTTATGTTCATTATCATAATGCGTGTGCAAAAAAGCCTGCAGCCACGATTCACAGCCGGCCACACATGACGACGTCCTCGCCGAACGGGTGCCAGGACACGTCAGAGAGGCGAGCTGCCGGTACTGCCACGCCGTTCTCCGCCACACGTTCCGGGGACACGACCACGCCGCCCTGGCCCAGCCACGTCGGGGCGATGGTGACGATGACCGAGTCGACCAGGTGCTGGCTGGAGACGTGCAGCAGCGAGTTGATGATATTGCCGCCGCCCTCGACCATGACACTGGCCAGGCCCTCGAGCGAGAGCGCGTAGAGGATGTCCTCCCACTGGAAGCGGCCCTGCTTGTTGGTCGGCAGGCTGATGTACTTGCCGCCGTGCTGGCCCAGCAGCAGCGCCTGGTCAATCGAGTGCGGCACCGTCGTCGACGTGATGACGTACGGGCCCTTGCCGCGCCCGCTGCGGCACGCCTGGAATACTTTGTTGTCGTCGGTGAAGGCCCAGCGCCCGTGCGGATCGATGATGATGGGGCGCGGCTGGTGGACGGGGGCGGCGGGGGGGGAGGATGCAGGGGGGGATGCAGACTCACCCCCCTCCCCCTCCCCCTCTCCCCCGCACGCGCTAATCCGGCAGTTGAGCGCCGGGTCGTCGGCAATCACCGTGCCGACGCCGACGCAGATGGCGTCGTGGCGGCTGCGCAGGTAGTGCGTCATGGCCTTGGACTCGGGCCCGGACAGGCGCGTGCGCGTGCCGGGGGCCAGCGACAGCGCCGAGTCCAGCGACGTGGCGAACGTCAGCGTCAGGAAGGTTTTGTCGCTGCGGCCGTGGCCTCGGCCTCGGATCACCGGCAGGTAGCGCTCGAGCTTGCGACGGGAGGCGGCGGGGAAGATGAGGTCTTGCGCCATGGTGGGCGGTGGCAGTGGGCGGTGGGCGGTGACAGTCGGCGGTGGTCTCTACTCGGGGCCGGGTTAGCCTCTCCTCAATTGGACAAAGAACAAGACTTGGCATGCAGCAAAAGTGTCATGGGAGGTCCGAGACTCACGTGGGCACAGCAATAAAAGATTCACATGCAATAAAAACACGGCGTTAAGCTTGAGCGGACAACGTCCGTCTGTTTGGTTGAGGGTGGTTTGAAGTGGGGTTCCCTCCCAGCAACAAGCTTGGTTACTCAAATCTTGCAGTAGACCCTAATGTGTAGGGTTAGTGTAACAGTACTTGTTGATCTAAATGCAGCATCAAAGAACCCCCCCGCCCTAGTTCCTGGATACAGGGGAAGCTTGTTACAGGGAATGCCAATAGCTTTGTATATTTGGGATCCATAAAGGCCAATGTTGCTGATATTGAGCTGTCCATTTTCCAAAGCTTTGCATCTCGCATTTCAGACTTCCGCAGCACAACACACGACGACAACTATGACGTCAGAGCCAGAGCCAGAGCGCTGAGAAAGCTGAGAGAGCTGGGAAAAGAGTTGCGCGTCCACTCACGTAATAGATGCCCTTAGCACTGCGTCGTATAAGGTGTCATATATGGGTGCCTAGTTAGTGGTGCGCCTGTCGAATCCCGCTGTCAACCAAGCTACGGCGGGCTTTTTTAAGACGAAAAGCAAGTGGCCTGCGCCTCGCTGCAGGATCAGGAAGTTCCAAGTTAAGCTGCAGCACTCACTGCGCAGAAAGGAAAGGAAAAGGCCACGGGAAATGTATCGAGAGATTCCAAGCCACTACCAAGAGGTACTTGGGGTTAGGCTGAGCCGCCCATTCCACGTAGCCACCAGTCAAGTGGACCCGTACACATGTAGATGGCACTGACTCAGCCCAGTCCAGGTGTTTGCAGGATCTTGGCTGCATCGACTCACACAAGAATCACAAGAAACGAAAAAAAGGTCTAGACAGACGAGAACAAGACATCAAGACACACACGAAGAAAAGCCGTCGGAGGCCTCGCGCTCTGTAAGCCCCCCCCCCCCAAGGCCCCACTTTTCTTCTACATCGAGGGGGGAAAGTGAGCAACTGCAAAGAAACTCAAAATTCGAGCGGCGACTGAAACCAGGAATAGCAAGAGCAAGCAAGGGCTATTTTCATGTGCATTCCGACCAGTGTGAAGCAACTGCCATTTTCTCCCCGTTCATGTCTTTCCCGTCCCTTCCCTCATCTTCGCCCAGCGCAAGCAAACAAAAACAACAGGAAGGAGGGAAAGACAGAAAACAAAAAGAGAAATATCCCAGACTAGGTCATTTCCTTTTTGTCTGGCACCTTCCCTCTGACGGGAAAACAAGTCTTCCTTGTTTAGCAACTGCTTAAAACCCGGCTTTATATATCTGCTGACCGTGACCCATTTTCCGCAATCTGCCTGGAAACCCTGTCTTCTCTTTTTTCTATTTTTCTATTTTTCTATTTTTTTCTTTTTTTCTTTATCTTCATCTCTCATACAAAAAAAAACACACCGCTCATATTCACTTGAACCGACTCTTTTTTTTTTTTTTTTCCTGTTCATCGATATCCATCCGAGACCCGGCCTTGTACTCTCCAGTACACACTCTCTCTACAGTACACACACTCTACAGTAAACACACTCCCTACAATACACACCATGTCCGGCAAACCCGACGGCGCTCCTCCTGCCTACGGCGGCAACGTCCAGCAGCCCCCCCAGGCCTACGGCGGCTACCCGCAACCCGGCCCCGACCAGTACGGCAACGCCAGCGGCGGCGGCGCTGCCAACGGCTATTACGGCCAGCAACAGCCCATGGGCTACTACCCGCCCCAGCAGCAGGGCCAGCCGCAGGGCCAGTACCAGCAGTACCCGCCGCCGCAAGGCCAGTACCCGCCGCAGGGCCAGTACCAGGACGAGCGCGGCCGCAAGAACGACGGCTGCTTGACTGGGTGCTTGGCCGCCATGGCCTGCTGCTGCTGTCTGGACATTCTGTTCTAAGCGGCTACTCTGTCTGTGTCTCTGTGTTTCTGCCTTTTCGCAGGTGACGCGACCGTGGCCTGTGGCGTCGCCTAGCCTTGCGCGACATCGTTGTTATCACGCGACAGCAGTCCGTTGTTGGCGCGCGCCAGCACACAATCAATCACACGCCATCTTCTCGGCTTCATACCGCCGTCGACCCGCATCATCTTTATCCCGCCATTGTTATCGGTCGCACTGCAGCGACGTCAAGTTAAGCGGGTGGAGCCACATGCTTCCTTTGGGCCTCTTGGTCAACCCTAACCCTAGCACACTCTCCTTTTTATACCCTGAAGCCTTCTTGGCGGGTTCATTGCTTGTTTCATTCTTTGTATCATGCTTTCTTTTTTCCTGGTTTCTGTTTCCTGTCTTCTGTCTTTTGTTATGGCGCATTTCTACCCGGGGCTACTTTCAAGAGGGTTTCATGCTGCTTGATTTGCTGTTTTGCTTTGTTATTTACTAGGACGCAGGCTTGCTTAGTTTTCTACGAGTTATAGAATACCACATTCTTGCATGGCGTTGTATCACAAGGACTTGTGCGTAAGTTGTATAGGCAGACCACGATATACATGAACGTCGTATACTAGTGGCCATGAATCACGAACAACAGCATTTGCAGAACAAAGAACAAGTCTCTCTGTTTGGATCATTATCAAGCTCAGTCTATAATCAACAAAAAAAAACATCCTCCTCCACAACCAAAGACAAACTATGTACAGGACGCTAAACAATACGAGGAGAATAAAGCACAGGCTTCTGTTCTGAGCTGCCAAGAAACAGGGACAGACAACAAAGACACAGAAGAAAGAAACACAACATCAAAAACAAAAGAAAACAGCCAAACCGTAGCTTGCGGCTTGTTTCTGCGTGTTTACATGTCGGCAGTCTGCGCGTACAGAGCGTCAAACTCGTCGTTCATGCGCGTCACCACGTCGTTGCTGTACACCATCTCCTGCACCTTGGGCGAGGCCCACTTGTCGGGCACGACCGAGACGTTGCCGGCTCTGGCCTCGGCGAACAGGCGGTCGCGCTCCTCCTTGGCCTTGCCCTCGCCCAGGTGCAGCGTGCGGCCGCACTGGTACGCCATCTCGACCAGGTTGGTGCACCACTCCTTGCGCATCAGCTGGTACACCTTGAGCGAGCGCGAGATGGACTCGGGCTTGAGGTCGGGCGACAGCGCCAGCGCCTCGGCGATCGTGGCGCCGTCCTCAATGGCCATGGACGCCCCCTGGCTCATGTGCGGCAGCGTGGGGTGGCAGGCATCGCCGGCCAGGACCACCGAGCCCATGACCCACGTGGGCAGCGGGTTGTGCATGCGCAGGCGCCACTCGCACACCTCGCCCTCGGGGACCAGGTTGAGCATGCGCTGCACGAGCGGGCAGAAGTCGGAGAAGACGTCGAGCATGACCTTCTTGGAGCCGCGCGTGGTGTACGTGGCCGAGGGGGCGGCGGCAAAGTTCTTGTCGGGCTGCGTGGTCGACAGGTTGTAGATGGTGTGGTTGTGCACGGGGTAGGCGATGATGTGGCGCTTCTCGCCAATCCATCTGACCACCTCGTCGCTGTCAATCAGCGCAAGCATCTCGGGGTCGTGCTTCATCTCGTCGCGGGTGAGCATGATGCGGTAGGCGGCCTGGCCCGTCTCCTTCTCGCTCTCCTGTTTGCCCAGGGTTTCCAGGATGCGCGCGCGCGTCACGCTCTTGATGCCGTCGCTGGCAACGAGCACGTCGCACTTGACGACGTACTCCTCGCCGTCCATGGGCTTGATGACAAACTCAGGCTGCGGGCCAAAGGACTTGATGTCGACCAGGCGCGCGCCAAAGTGGAAGGTGATGCCGGACTCCTTCTGGCACGCCTCGTACATGCGGCCGGCCAGCGACGAGCGGTGGCCGGTGCAGTGGGGGAAGCCGTACTTTTCGGTGAGGTCGGGCATGGGGACACGGGTCAGGGTGTCGTTGGTGGCGCCCTCTGGAATAAAGACACGAGTGTTAGCGATGTGCGTGTGTAAGTGTAGACGGGCGACAGCGGGGCTGGGCGCAGCCAGTACTACTAGTACTGTCCCTACTGCTACTTACCACGGATGTTGGCCGCCTTGACGTCAGTGGCCTCCTTGTAGATGGAGTCCCAGCAGCCCAGGCGGTTCAGCACGCGCGCCATGTTGGGAGCCAGCTGGATGCCGGCGCCGGTGAAGCCCAGATCGGTGACAGTCTCGTACACGTGGATGTTGGTGAAGCCCTTCTTGGCCAGTGACAGGGCAGTTCCAAGGCCGCCCATGCCTGTGAGAGGGTTAGCGGCATGTTCCGGGTTGTAGGCGTTATTCAGGGCCGCGATAGTGTCTTACCAGCGCCGATGACGGCAACCTTGAGCTCATAACGGTTACCCGTCTGAGTCCAGGCCAGAGCCTCGTAGGTCTGGGGAGTGGCTTGTTCGCGTCCGCAGTCGGCAACCATTGTGAATGTGTAGTATAAGAGGAAGGGGGAAGAGAAAGAAAGGGATAAATAAATAAAAAAGAAAAGAAGAAGAAAAAAAGATAAAATGCACAAAAAATACAGGTCTCACCAGGAGATCTAGAATGAGAGAATGATAATGAGGGGGAACTGCTAGAGTCCGTGAGAAAAAAAAAGAAAAGAAAGAAAGAACGAAGGCTGACGATGATGATGATGAGGAACAAAAGACTTGTAGCATGTACCATTGCCAAGGTGGGCAACGCCAGCTTTTATATCTTTTTTCGTCTTTTTTTAGTCCTGGTCGCCCGTTTGATGCAGTTACTTAATTTTGCAGGCCGCGCCGGACGAGACGGGCAGTTGTTGCTTTCCCCCTGGTTCTTGCCTTTCCTGTTCCTGCCATGGCTCCTAGTGCTCCTGCTTGTTTCTGAGTTCCGAGTTGGTGAGCACGTTCTTTGCGGCAGGCGCACTGAGGCAGGCGCACTGAGGCTGAGTGGGGGCTGCGAAGAAAGAGCAACTACTTACTCTTCTTGCTTGCTTGCTTTACCTGCAACGGCAACTGCATCAACAACAGCATCAGCATCAGCAATTAGCACAGGGTCCATCGCCAATCCCAGGGTTCAGGGTGTGACTTGTATCTACCCACTTGCGTTGGAGAACCCCCCATCGGACGTCCACCGTGAAGCGGTAAGGCTTGTGCCTTGTTTTCTCGAAGCCGTGCAGCTTGTCCCTTGAGACGATCGGGTTTGAGATTTCACGCCTCTGGGGGGGTTGCATTGTTTGCGGCGGGGATTTGTATCTTCTTTTCTCAGGCTCTATTTTTGTGTGGGCTCCCCTCCTGTCCTGTCCTGTCCTCCCCTCCCCTCTGTCTTATCTCTTCACCCATCTTCAAGATCAATAATGCGACGTGCGGGCTGTAGATCACACTCCATGTTGCAATATCACGGTCTCAGTCGCTTTTGATTGCTGGAAAGAATCAGACGAAAGAGGTAGCTGCAAAACGCGACACAGGAGCTCCTTCCTTTTCCTCGACTTACACTGCTTCATGACCTGCATGCACCCACCCGGCAGTTTGGGCCCACAATGTACGTCCTTTGTGTGTCTATGTACCTATGTACCTGTGTACCTCTTCCCCCCTCCCCCTTTCACATGTCTTCTCTAGTGTCGTCTTGGCCCGACTGCCGGCGTTTCTACTGCATCAACTCTGAAGCAACGCATATCCTTGTTTACAAAATCTCCGTTCGCTATCTCCGGCTATGGCTCTTTATTGCTCCTTGGTCGACGGCTAACCAGTAGGGTTATCGCCTGCATTAGGGTCTATGCGCCATCTGCGTGTACATGTGCATATACTTTGTGTTCCCCCCTGCTTTTCTCCCTATCCCTATTCTCAACATCAAGTTGCGAGCCTGAATTCAAGTGCTACGCTGTGAAACGCTGCCTGTCCAGATAGTGGCTTATCTCTTGTTGCCGTGCTTTGTATGGCTCTTTTCTCCTTACTGCCATGTTTCTGCTTCCCCCCCCCCCCCCTGACTCCATCTACTTCTGAATCATGATACGTCTTGGCTTCAACCGAAGGTGTTGCTCTGTAACAAGGAGAGGGAAAGGGGAGAGATACAGGACGAACCGTAGACCCTAGACAGCTTGGCGGCAACTTGATGGCGTGGCTTTGGAGCGAAGGACTGGTGGAAAGCTTGCGAGGCCAGGACTCGGACCCAGACCCAGACCCAGATCCAGATCCAGATCCAGGCGCGAGATTGACACTCCTCAGACTCGGAGGCAACTCGGGCACAGAGACACGCGTCCTCTCAGGCGGACAGACCCCCGCCCAAGCAGCAAACAATTCCTGAGCCCAAATATAGAAAAAAGAGACGACCAGACAGATACTGGGCTGATCGTCCCGTTGCCGCGCGCCTCGAGCCTGCCGATTGCTGTAGGCTGACCTGGGGGCCGGTATGTTCACGTGCAGAGCGGCTTGCGGGACTTGTTGTAGGCCGCTGGGTTCACATGCGGAGCGGCTTGTGGGATTGTTGTTGAGCCGGCGCGGGGTGGGGTTTGCGTAGCGTCTGGGCCTGCGCCGGGGCATGATGTCTACAGTGCTCTTCATGAGCGGTCTACAGCCCTCGACTTTCAGCTACACTTGCACAGTAACAAGCAGCTACATACACATCAGACAATCATACTCTACACCCTCCCTCTTCCCCCCTCCACATCTGGACCAGCAAATCGGCTGGCGTCTGTGTCCAGGATCAGCCAACAATCCGCATGTTGTCCCCCGTTGCAGTTAGCCACAGCCTGATTGTGTTGATATGGGCGCCATGATATTATTTTTGGTGCGATCTACAGCAGCAAAGACGCGACTTGAAACCCGGGCTGGTGGGCTGATGTGCGTGCGGGCGAGTGGGCGAGTGACTGGCTGGTTACAGTACAAACATGAGAGGCGATGGCCGAGGCAACAGCTCCCCTTTTCTTGGGCTGTTTGTGTTTGACTCCTTGGCCATATTGAAACGTTATATAACAGCAAGTCTCCTCCTATCCGTTTCCTCCATGTTTCCTTGGTTCCTTGATAGTCACTGATATGCCACCCAGACAAACACTCAGCCTGCCTGCCTCTGTTTTGCTGCAGATGACATGCGTTTTGCACTGTTTCGAGTTCAAGTTCGAGTCTTGATCATGATCTAGAGATCCTCGCTTTTACTCTCTGGAGCGGCGGCTCCTGGCAGCCTGCCCTCTTCTCTGCCGCCTTTTCTGCTGCCGAAATTGCGTGATCTAACCGACAGACTGGCTGCCTTGTACCCACGACTCGGATTATGCCCGTCTTGGGCAACTTGATACATGCCGCAGACAGCACATTGTATGGCCCTTGTTTTAGGTCTGCCGTGTACAGCACAGCAACTCGGCGGTGGGCGACAGACGAGGAGGAGGAGGAGGAGGAGGAGGAGGAGGAGGAGGAGGCCGAGGAGGAGGCCGAGGAGGAGGCCGAGGGTTGGCTCCTATTCGGCTGGCAAGCGGCAACATGTAATCAAAATACAGTTCATAATAAGCCTCTGGTTTTTCAACAAGAACAAGTCCGATATAGTCTAGGGGTTAGGATATCTCGCTCTCACCGAGAAGGCCGGGGTTCGATTCCCCGTATCGGAGTTAACAAAGTTTCTTTTTGGCTGATGTCCACGGCCCTGGGCATATCTTGGTGACAAGACGGCTTCTTTTTTGAGACGAGCTGAAAAAGAGTCCTCCATAAAAGAGTGACTCGCCCCATCATTTACTTTTTCGTCACGCCTTGTTGATGTCATCATCTTTTGCCTTTTCGTCACAATTTGTTGATGTGACTTGATATAAATAGAAGCATGGAAATCTCTATGGTGCAGACACAAAAGCGGGTCACATTACACTTATATTACGTAAGCACACACCCTCTGTGTACCCACGACACACACGAACTTTCGTCTTTCGTCTTGGGTTTGCATTGTTCTTCTGGTCTTCGTCGAACATGGCCGATCTGAGCTTTCCCGAAGAAAAAAAACTCGGGCCACAAGCTAGTCTGTGAGACCGACGGTGCCGAATGATGGTAACAGGAGATCCGCAGTATCAGGGACCAGCTGAAGGCTTGTGAAGAAGGAAAAAAAGAAAAAAAATGTGGGAAGAAGGGAGCGGAGGATCAGTGGGCGGACACACAGTAGGCCTCCCGACTTGTTGATCTGTGTCATGGATATCGCATTTTGCCTGTTGCTGGCACAGAGAAGAGGTACGGTCAACAAGTATCTGGACAACTGATCATGGGGAGGAGAAGCGTCACAGTTTGCCACCAAAAACCCGATAAAGGCCCTTCTTGGGTGCAAATCCGACGACGGCGTAAATCACCAAAGGGATTCGGCATGGGATGGTGGGTTGCATTTGGCAGCGCCTTTTTTGTGGATCCCTCAGGCAGAGTCAGTCAGTCGGTCGGCCTCCTGGCCAACTGGAGCTGGAGTCGCTGCATGTTGAGCAAAGTTCCAGCAGCCGCCTCGCCTCGCACCTGATTTGCATGCACTCTTGATAGTTGCTTGGCGGAGGATGGGGATGATAGGGGAATGGGCAAGGGCAGGAATAAGAGGAATAAGGCAGGCAAGGGAGGAGGACTTTTTGACATGCACAGCGGAACAGGACTGTGACACGACATCTGACACGGCCTTGGGGGCTGTCAACCGGCAACCAGCAGCCAGCAACCACCAAAATCACACAAAGAACGTGTGTTGAAACAAATTAACAAGACAAGCTTCGGCTTCAGGCTGCGCCGAAAAACACAGCAGGCAGGAACGGGCGGCAAAGAAAAGTGCAGTTGCCAAGATGGAAAAGAGAGGCCCGCTTTAATGTTATTTAAAGGGCCAGCAAGGAACAAAGGCAACTGCCCCTGGTAAGCTGTCGCCATATCGAGGGGGACTGCATTGCCGAACGAGCGAATTACGCGGGCTGATTGGCTGTGAAGCACCTGTAAGTCAGAAAGGTTGTTTTTGTTCTTCTTTGTTCGACCAAGCGCTGATGCCCAAACTATTTAGCGCCGGTTGTGTTGTTTGGCTCTCTGACGCGCGCTGGCACATATACGACGAACATTGGGGTGTTGACTGGCGGTTTCTAATTCTAATTCGAGCTGGCCTGGCCGCTCTTTGTGCAGACAGACACCATTCGTCTGGTGGCATGTGCGTGTGCCTTTGCTTATTGTCTCACCGCCTTTGGGACTATCTGGGCTTCTTTGTGGGGATGGGATGGGCCGGGCCTATCTCCAAGTTCTGCCACCTTCCTTGGCTTTCCTAGCGTTGCGTCCATGTTCGAGGAAACTGCAGCCTTCGCTTGTGGGTTGACACTTTTACTTGGGCTGAATGTAGTAGTTGCTGGTCGTGTATCTCCTTCCTGGTCGTCTGCTTCTTTCCTTGTTGAGGACTACTTCCTTCCTTGTCCGCCCTCTTCTTTGCTACCTCCTTTCTCGCCCGCCCTCTTCTTTCCTCTTTGGATCGTCTCTGTCTCTCGCTCTTGCCTCTTGCATTGTGGATCTTGTGCCTCATTTTTTTCCTCTTCCCATTTTTTCTTCTTTTCCTCTTTTCTTTCCATCTTTTTCTGCGTGCTTCCATTCAAGCATCACCACTTTTTGTTTTCCCAAGGCACGGAAAACACTTGGACTTCTTTGTTTTTATTTTATCTTATCGTTTTGCGTCATTGTCTGTGCTCCTTTGTTTTTATTTGTTCTATTTTATATCTGCCACCTGCTCTGCTCCTATTGCCAGTCTCCGTTCTTTGTTTCCTGCCCGCCTCTTTTCTCGCCTGTCGCCGGCTTTCTGCACCCTCTCACACGCACATGCATGCAAGCTGCGTTTGATCACGGCACGCACGTCTTTGTCACCAGCGCTGCGAGACAAAGAAACCCCGAGCCGCGAGCCAAAGAAAACACGACCCGCGATTTCTGCGCCATGTCTGCGGCCTTCTTCTTTGTTTAATCGCCGACCAATCACGTCTCTCCAGGCCGGCTTCTTTGGTCATTTGCTTGCCGCTCTGGCTCGGTTCTTGATGGCTGCTCGCTGCCTTTTATAACCGCCGTGGACGTCTATTCACCAACAGCCCCGAACGCCTATTCACCAACAGCCCTGAACGCCTATTCACGCACACACGCACACAATGCCCTCTCCGATACTTACCGATGCCGCTGCCGCCGGCCCGCCTCCCACCACCGGCCCGCCTCTCTCCCACCGATTCCTCCATGCCTATGTCTCGCTTGTCGACTCCGCAATTAGACCCCGCGATACCTTAGTGTCGTTAGCAGACGACGTTGACGGCGAAGGCGGGAGTGCCCAGAAACTGTCCGGCATCAGCCTGAATGCCTTCCTCACAGCCCTAGTTGTCTCGATTGTCATTTTTGGAGTGCAGGTCTCCGTCTTCCTGCTGCTGCGAAACCGCCTGGCTCGCATCTTGTACGTCATCTGCCTCCAGCCGTTCCTCACTCACGTGCTCTGCTAACATTGCCATCTCCCTTCTTAGCAAACCTAAAACCTACCTTGTCCCCGAACGTGAACGAACAGAACCTCCTCCTCGGACCCCCTGGGGCATGATTAATGCCCTTATGTCTTTCAAAGACCGTGAAATCATCAATAAATGCGGTCTTGACGCCTACTTCTTCCTACGATACCTCAAAACCCTCCTTGTCATCTTCGTCCCCATCGCCATGATCGTCATTCCCATTCTCATCCCGCTCAACTATGTCGATGGCCGAGGCCATGACGTCAACAACCGCTCCAAGAGCAATGCCTTTGCCAATGGAACCTCAGTCACTGGCCTCGACACTCTGGCCTGGGGCAACATCAAACCCCAAAACACCAGCCGTTACGGCGTGCACCTGTTCCTCGCCATCTGCGTCGTCATATGGGTGTGCACCGTCTTCTATCTTGAAATGCGCGTCTACATTAAGGTCCGCCAGGACTACTTGACCAGTGCCGAACACCGCCTGAAGGCTTCAGCCACCACTATTCTAGTGAACTCCATTCCCTCCAAGTGGCTCAGCAAAGAGGCCCTGACTGGCTTATTCGACGTCTTTCCTGGTGGCGTCCGCAACATCTGGCTCAACCGGGATCTTTCCGTTCTGCTCGCCAAGGTCCACGAACGCGAATCGATCAATCAGATGCTCGAAAATGCCGAGACCGAGCTGGTTAGGATGGCCCAGAAGAACCACACCAAGCAAAAGGCCAAGGAGGAAAAGAGACTGCGAAAAAAACAGCGCCAGAAAGCTCTTACCAAGGAAGAGCTAGCCACCCGCCGAGCCCTAGAAGACGACGAAGCCAGGCGCCGTGCTGAGACTACCGAGGGCACCGAAACCCAAGCCAACGCCAATACAGCAAATGACGACCTCGACGACGCCGTAACCCAAGCCCGCAAACGCCTCAGCATGACTGCTGAACAGGTACCAGAGTCATCTAACAAGTTCACTGCCGGTCTTTCCAAGGTCAGCAAAGGTGTCATTGGCGGTGTCGGAAAGGTCGGTGGCGGTATTGTCGGCGGTGTGGGAAAGGCCGGTGCTGGAATTGTCGGCGGAGTTGGAAAAGCCGGCAATGGCCTCAAGTTTATTGGCCATGGTGTAGAGAGCACCCTTGACAGCACCAACGGGTTCACCACCATGCAAACACCTACCGACCAAGTACCAGTACGCAATCGCAGCCCCGAAGCTCAGCACACGCGCAATTCCTCCAACGCTTCATCCAACGCTTCATCCAACGCTTCATCCAACGCTTCAGCGAACCCTTCATCAGCCGGCTCATCCAACGAATCTCAGAACCCCTCATCAAGACAAGTTCGCCGGCATCAGAATCGCACCTCGGCATACCGAATTCACTATCAAGAGGACAACTCGCCTTCCGCCGTTTACTACAACACTGTGCGCAAAGTCGACAACCTGGATGACATGTACAGCAAGGCCAAGCCCCATTTCTGGGAGTTTTGGAAGCCGCCCGAGGGCAGCTATGCTTCTCCCATTCCCCAGTCGTCCGACACCAAAGATCCACAGCAGCCCAACGTCACGGGCTGGCGCTACCTTCTCTGGTCTATCCGGCTCATCTCCATTGACGTCCCGGACCTCGAGTACCCCGAGCATCTCAAGACTGACAACAAGGAAGAGGCCCAGGCCCCCGCCGCCGAATGGGAGAAGTGGGTGAAGCGCAAGAACCGCCCCACGCACAGAGTGGCAAACTTCACCTGGACCCCAAACTTTCTTCCTGGCCTGCCCTTGATCAACAAAAAGGTCGACACAATCGACTGGTGCCGCAAGGAACTTGCACGCCTCAACATGGAAATCGAGGAGGACCAGAAAAAGCCCGAAAGATACCCGCTGCTCAACTCGGCCTTTATCCAGTTCAACCACCAGGTAGCAGCCCACATGGCTTGCCAGTCTGTGATCCACCATATTCCCAAGCAGATGGCTCCCCGCATCAACGAGGTATCTCCCCGTGACGTCATCTGGGACAACATGGCCATCACCTGGTGGCAGGAGTGGGCACGTTCCGCTCTGGTCACTGTTGCAGTTGCTGCTATGATTATCTTCTGGACCATTCCTGTTGCGTTTACCGCCTCTTTGGGCCAGATTGACTCGCTGGTGATTCAGTTCAAGTGGCTGGGTTTCCTTGTTGCCAACGAGACCATGCGTAAGATCTCCAAGTCCCTCGTGGGTGTGCTTCCGGCCTTGCTGCTGGCCATCCTCCTCGTTCTTGTGCCCATCATTCTCAACTTCTTGGCTACAGTCAAGGGGGCCAAGACAGGCGCGCAGAAGGCCGAGTTTGTACAGCGCGCCTACTTTATCTTCTTGTTCTTCCAGGTGTTTTTGATTGTCTCCATTGCGTCGTTCTTTGCGGCCAGCGCAGATGAGATCTTTGCCAATATTCAGTCGTTGACCAAGGACCCCTTCAAGATTCTGGAGCTGCTGGCGTCTAACCTGCCCAAGTCAGCCAACTACTTCTTCAGTTACATGATCCTGCAGGCCATGTCCACCTCGTCTGGTACCTTGCTGCAAATCGGCGCTCTGGCTGGCTGGTATCTCCTGGCCCGCATGTTTGATTCAACGGCCCGCGCAAAGTGGTCGCGAAACACAACCTTGTCGACCATTAACTGGGGCTCGTTCTTCCCTGTGTACACCAACTTTGCTTGCATTGCCTTGGCCTATGCTGTTATTGCGCCGTTGATTTCCGTGTTTGCCATTATTACATTCAGTCTGTTGTGGATTGCACAGCGTTACTCCATGCTGTACGTCACGCGCTTTGCTGTGGACACTGGCGGTGTCTTGTACCCCCGTGCCATCAACCAGACGTTTACGGGGCTCTATGTCATGGAGCTGTGCCTCGCTGGTCTGTTCTTTGTTGTTGTTGACGACAACGGCAATAACACATGCACTGAGCACGGTGTTATTATCCTCGTGGTGCTGTGTCTTACTGCCCTGTTCCAGATCCTGATGAACCGCTCGTTTGGCCCGCTTCTCCGTTACCTTCCCGTCACCTATGAAGACGAGGCGGTTATTCGTGACGAAGTCTTCCAGCGCGCGCAAAATAGACGCCTGGGGCTGCTTGACGCTGAAGAACAGGACCACGACAACGGGGATGACTCGTCCCCCATGCTGAGGTCGCCGATCCGCTCTCAGGATGAAGAGGATATTGAGCTCACCAAAGTGAAGCGGTCCATGACAGCCAACATCAACCCCGTTAAACGCATCGGCACGTGGGCCAACGACAGCCGCACAGGCCGGGCACTCACGCTGGGCAAAGTGCGAGCTAACACGGCCGACTACCGCCGAAAGCAAAAGACGCGCGACATGGAAGCCCAGAAGGCCATTGGCGATGCGCTGTTCATGGGCTACCACGACGAAATCGAGGACCTGGCCCCCGACGAGCGCGACATTCTCGTACGCTACGCCTTCCTGCATTACGCCCTTCGCGCCCGGCGGCCGACGGTGTGGCTGCCCCGTGACGACATCGGGGTCAGCGACGACGAGATCCGCCAAATGCAGGACTTGAGCGACTACATCCCGGCAAGCAACGCCGGCACGGCCCTGGACTCCAAGGCGCGTGTCGTTTACGGCCGCAATCCTCCGGACTTTTTGGAAGTTGACCTGATCAACTTGTAGGCTGTCCCGACGCGGCTCTTGTCTTCTTTATTCTCTTCTTTTGATTCTCCGTTTTCTCTTACATGCCTTGATGACCAACGCTTCTTCTTCTTCTTCTTCTTTCTGCGACATATGCCGGGGGGCCTTTTCTATTTTATTCTTCTTCTCTTCTTTCACGTCCCGTTGTCTTTTTTTTGACACCAAAATTATCTTATGCATCAGCTTTTACTTGCGCAAGCATTTTACGGTCCACGCCATGCCATGTCACTTCACTCTTGGAGGAGAACTGGTGTGATGCTTGGTTTATCTTTATGGGGTTTATAGATTTTTTGTTTTTGCGTTTAGATTTTTGCAATACCAGACAGAATACAGTCAACGTTATCAAGTGTTGGTGAAGCAGGGAGAAACAGAAACCGGAACAAAAAATAAATCGTGCTTGGCTTCTGTGACGTCATGAGAGAGATTTAAAAGAAATACGCACAACCAGCAAAAATGTGTGCTGCGTAATCTGGGAATCGAACCCAGGGCTAATCGAAATCATTGCTTTGATGGCAACGATTAATGTTACCACTACACCAATTACGCTCGTGGTTGGTCGTTGGAGGAGCGGACTGCTATCAGATGCTATAGAACCTCTACACAATTCAACCTGCAAAAAAAAAAAACGAGTCATGGAAGCTCGTCGAAACCACACGAAGCTTTACGGGTACACGGCTGAGAAAAAACACAGAGGCATTGCATTGCACCGACAGGCTGAACAGAGGGACCAAGAAACCAAGGGAGGAATTGTACAGTTGATGTTACAGAGTTGTAAGCTAAAGATGGTAGTACACAGAACGGCGGTAGAAAAAGGGAAGAAGCCGAGCCAGAGAGCGCAGAAGCCGGAGAGATGGAGAGACCTCCCCAGCTGTGTGCTGTGCTATGCTGGCTGGGCCAAGTCCCCGCCATGCTCAAGGAAAAATAAGAATATGGGAGACATAGTTTTTTTTTTCTCATTTCTTTTTTTTGGTAGAAAGGATGCTTTCGTGTTCTTCGGACAGACTCGCGTCGTGTCTCGCAAAGAGGGGCGTTGATGGCTCGTGGGTATCATGTTCTCGCGGCGGAGAGGCGCGGGGTTTACTCGTTGATCTTGGCCAGGATGCTAGAAGGCGGGGGGAGAAGATGAGAACGTTAGAAAGAGATGGACAGGCGCGGGGCGGGGTAGACAGAGGGACATACTCAGAGTCGCGGAACAGCTGGAACTCCTCCTCGCCGACCTTGACGGGCGAGCCACCGAACTGGGGGATCAGCACGCGGTCGCCGACGGTGACGCCCATGGGCATGCGCTTGCCCTCCTTGTCGAGGCTGCCGGGGCCAACGGCCAGCACCTTGGCCTCGTTGAGCTTCTCGACCGACGACTCGGGCAGGAAGATGCCGCTGGCCGTCTTGGCCTCGGCCTTGACGCGCTGCACCAGCACGCGGTCCAGCAGCGGCGCGAGAGCGCGGATCGAGCGCAGAGAGGTGGCCTGCCAGGGAGAGAGAGAGAGAGAGAGAGTTAGCGGCGTTCGTTCTGGAGCGGGCGTCGTTGCTGTGTCGGCCAGCGGAGATGGTTGGTGGCGGCGGTGCTGGTGCTGGTGCTGGTGCTGCCCGGGCAATGGCGGTGGCTGACGCTTACACCGCCACGGCCATCACACCTCGACGCCGCCAGACAGCCTCGCAGCTGCTCGGGGCGGCTAGATCCCAGCACCACGACCACCGGTCGGTAGCCGGCAGGCAAGCTAATCCGGGCCAGGCCCAGCCGCCAGCGCTGTCCATGACCACCACCACCACCATCAGCACGCACACAACACCGACGAGGGACATCGTACCATTGTGATAGAGAGAAAAAAGAGATTATATGAAGGATGGAAAAAAAAAAGAAAGGACAGTAAACAAAGAAGTTTTGCAACGCTAGGATGAGAAAGAAATGGAGAGAATTTCGGTTGTTGGTCGAGGAAGAGAAAAGAAAAAGAAAAAAAGCAAAAGAAAAATGTTTTCTTTGCTCACGATCAAGACTGGAAGGAACCTCCGCTGAACTTTCCAAGAGCTTCTGGAATCTGCGCCAAATGGGAAGGTTGGATAGCCGCAGTTTAGCCGGGGTTAGGTGGGGTAGATGTTGCTTAGTAATATGTGTAAGTGGGCGGTGGACGACAGGACGACACCAGGAACCCGGGCCTTGTGGTTATGCGCAACTTGAACTTGCACTTGACAAGCAGTCGAGTGTGTTTGTACCTTCTACATGATTCAGAAAACAAGCAAAACGGACAACATAGATTCAGATATACAAACACCCATCCGTATGTACGGCACGTAACTAAGCGAGCTATCTCGTGTCTTGCACAGCTTCAACTCAACTGTAGATGACATAAACCTGTAGAAAAACCAAGAACCGCGAGCAAACTCTCCATATTCTCAAACATTATGGCGTGTATATGCCTGCCGCCTTCTTACTTGGCCTGAGGCGGCTTCGGCTGGCTTTGGGCCGGGGGTAGAGGTGGCTCGAGAGTGTGTGTGTGGTCTGTAGCCTTGATAACCTCTGAGTTGGGCAGCTGCTGGCAAATCACCGTATTGGCAACCCAGTCATCCGCAATGATTTGGTCCATCGTCATGCGCTTTGCAGGGTCAATGGTCAGCATTCCGTAGATGACTTTCCGGCTTTCCTTGGGCAGCAGACGGAGAATTCTCCAGGGTCCCTTGATGACCTCCTTCTTTTCGGCCGGCTGCGCAGCGGGCGTCGCCGGGGCTTGGCTGGTCAGATCTGGAACAGAGGGCGACTTGGGGCCTCCGTGGCGGCTCTCGCGCGGCCCGGGAGAAGCCGGGTTGGATCGGGGAGTTCCCGGGACAGATGTGTCTCCGTTGCGGTGGTGGTGATGATGGTGGTGGTTGTGATTGTGATGCTGCTTCCCATGGTTTGAAGAAAAGTAATCACCGGATTCGTGACCAGTGGTAGTCGGAGCGGCAGGCGGGCTCATGGGCAGCATCATCTTGTTGGGATCATGGCCAGGGGTAGGTTCCGATGCGTACAACTTGTAGCTGTTGTCCGACAGACGGGGCACCTTCCAGGGGAAACGGCGTAGCGTCATGCAGCAATATATTATTCCCAGCGACCAGATGTCGACGGTTCGCGGGTCGTAAAGTCTGTCGTCGTACACCTCGGGCGCGAGGTACGGATCGGAGCCGACAATGCCTGGGAATTAGTTAGCAAGACTTAGCTCTGGATAAAGACACATTGTGGAATGTTGTGGGTCGTTGCCTTACCTTTGGCTTTGATAATGCCTTCTTCAAAGGGATAGCTGAAGACATGAGCACTGCCGAAATCAATGATTTTCATGATGCCATTTGCGCTGACCACGACGTTATCCAGCTTCAGGTCACGGTGAGCAAGACCCATGCTATGCAAATAGGTTACACCATTCAGGATCTGCAGGAAGCAGCAGGAAACCTCGGGCCGGGTCATTTTGCCTGTCATGACAATAGCAAACAGGTCAAACGGCGCATATTCCATGACCACAAACCAGCGGCCTCGCTCCTGGAGAATGTCCAGCGTCTCAATGACGTTTCCGTGGCGCAAGGTTGAGCCAATGCAGAATTCGCCGGTGAGCTTTTTGGCATATTCCTTCTCAGACTCATAGGTGTGGCGCGCACGGAATTCCTTCACTGCAAAGACAGTGTTGTCGTCACTGCGCTTCATCACACGCACCGAGCCACCAGCACCAGAGCCCAGGATTTTGCCAAACTTGCCATACTTGGTGACCAGGCCATGGTCTTCTCCAAAGGGTACGGCAGAATGGCCCGTTTTCAGAGGCGACTGGGCTTTTTGTTGCTTGACAGCTGGCGACTTGTCTCTTTTGTGGGCGTGGTGGTGGTGGTGGGCCTTTTTGAAAAAGCGTTTCAGGTCGACCATGGAGCTCTTGGGCGTTGCGTTGGCATCCGTATGGGCATGGTCGTCCTTGTGATGGCGCTTATCGGGAGATAGCAGGGAGGTTGATGATGTGGATGGCGAGCCAAGCTTCTTCTTGCGAGAAAACTGAAAACGAGGTTCAATGTTCTTGGGGTTCGAGGTTGCTGACGGCTGAGGCGCACGTTTGCTGGCGGCGTATGGATTTTTGGAGTCAGCGCTAGGGGTGAAGGGCCTGCTGTAGTATGAGGCGGCGCGAGATGGACTGCTTTCTCGAGAACTCGAAGCAGAGGCTCCATTGCCCAGGGAAAACATGCCCCGGCGGTGATTGTTCTGGCGAACATGGTCGTCGACTGTATTAATACCAAGGGGAAGGTTATCGGCAGATGTCTTGGCCGTGCCGGCGAACTCAGACTGGTGGTTTCGAGGAGACGCATCTTGCGAAGAGGAGGGCTGTGGTGTGATGATGCTGTCTCTGGAGCCAGCGGCATGGCGTTTCATCATTCTCAAAGATCCGGAATCAACATCGGTTCCCGAAGGGGTGAGAGGGGGAGAGTTGATAGAAGCCATGCTAGAGCGGGGTCCTGGTCCATAAGAGTCCAGAGTACGTTGGCTTGGACTCATGGGAATAGACTCATGAGAGGGTACCTATGGAAAGATCATGTGGTCAGTTTCAAGCTGTGACTGAAATGTAGGCTAGCTTGAGTGGTGTAGAATGCGCTATTTGCAAAAGGTGAAGCACATCGTCTCTTGTCTGCAGACTATGATGCACAAAGCGGGCTAATGTCTCAGGGCGACGTAATGCGGTGCAAAGAAGAGAAGCCAGGCAAGCACAAATGGGCGAGACGACTAGAATATGGGGATAGTGATGAGGACATACTCTTGACGCAGGCAGTGATGCGATAGGCTCGAAAACCATGCGATGGTGCTTGTGTAGATTTGCTTCCTTGAGCGACTTGGAAAGCTGCTGGATGTTGGGGTCGACTTCTGCAAGAGCACGATTGGGGGGGGCCATGGGCGGAGGCGGCGTAATGGTTGCTTGGAAGGTGTTTGTGGCAGCGGGAGGCATGATGGTGGTGTTGTTGTCGGTTGCAGAGGGAGAGAGGGAGGTAGTGGCAGAGGCAGAGGCAGAGGCAGAGGCAGAGGCAGAGGCAGAGGCAGAGGCAGAGGCGCTGGTGGTGTTCGTTCCCGAGGCGGAAGCGGAAGCAATATCGTCGGCGGGAGAGACCACAGTAGTAGGTATGCTCTCTAGGTCATGGGAGGCAATGCGCACCGAGGGTATCGCGGGTACGGCAGAGACAGTAGGTGCAGTTGTTGCTGGTACAGGAGGCACGGCGGAAGGCGTGTTGTTGTGGTGGTGGTGCTGGTGGTGCTGGTGGTGCTGGTGATGATTTTGAGCGTGGTGGTGAGTCTGGCTGGTAGGGTCGTCGTGGGCAATCAGGGTGGTCTGGCGGGAGGCATTCGTGGAGGTGGATTCGATTTCGATATGAGTGACTTCGTGTTCTAGAGTCATGGACGGATGCAGTTAGCAGCTTATTTTTGTAGAGATTTTGGTAGCGGTATGCGGCAAGTTCTGTCAGCCTAGTCGGGGAGTCGGCTTTATTTTGGGGAGGAGGCGAGACACAGAACATTGGCAGACGGAGCAAGACATGTATGGATGTTCTAGGCGTTGCCGACTCCAGACAAGAGGGAATCGCCGTCATCAGAATCGCAGGCGGGGAGGGGGGCTGTTTTGCAGGCGGGATTACCGTCATTGTGGCTCTGACCAGGAGCAGTGGGCTGCAAAGTCGCCATGGTGAGATTTGAGATGATTGGCTTGGGTTTAAGGTATAGCTTGCTTTGCTGGCAGGACAACAGCAGATGCGAGTATGGCTTGACTTGACGGTGTGAGTCTGAGCTTGAGCTCGGGGCGTCTTCTTCGCAGGCGGACACTTTGAGACTTTTGTGTTGAGCTTGGCCTTTGCAAGTTAGCTGGGGGTTTTTTTTTCTTTTTTTTTCTTTCGTTATTCCTTAAGCTGGTGACAGCACAACCGGTCTATAAAGCCAGCAAAGCAACCAGATGAATCGAGAGAGAAAGAGAGGCGCAGGATGTTGTACCAGAGACCAGCCAGCAAGCAAGTTTCAGCAATGACAAGTATACTGGAGATAAGGATAAGAGGAGAGAAGCCCGGCCAGCGTCCAAGGGACGGCAAGGAGAAGAAAAGGGAAAAAAAGGAAAAATATATGATAGCAAAGATTGTTGCAGGAGATAATAAAAAAAGAGACAATAGAGGAGAAAGAAAAGATGAAGCAAGAGAAGAAGAAAAAGAGAGAAAGAGAAAAAAAAAAGACAAGGCGATCAGGCCTATCAGAAGCAAACGCAAGCTCCTTCTCTTCCTTGTTGTTGAGAACTGACAGTTGCCTTGTGGCTTTGCGTTTGCTGCAGACTGACGACTACCTGCCACTTTGTTGTGCAGTGCCTTCTCTTTGCAGTGCCTTCCTCGTAAGTGCCTTCTATTTCAAGTGCCTTCCTCTTTCCAATACCCTGTTTCCTATTTACCCTCCTCCGTTTGTTACTGGCCTCTAGTACTTGCCCTTTTTTTCATCCTGACAAACACCCGCTCCTTCTCTTTTTCTAATTTTTTTTTTGCACCGGCTGAAGCTTGCGTCCTTTCCGTATGCCCCGGCACGGAGCGGGGAAGCGATTTAAATTCACGTAAACGAGTACGTACTTTTGTGTACAAATCGGGTACATGTGAAAGAAGTACATGGTGACTTTGCGCAAGTACCATCGCACACCTGGTTTATTCTCACCTGTTCTTGTTCGTGTTCTTTCCTTTTTTCTTTTCCTTTTTTCTTTTCCTCTTCCTTTTCCTTCTTTCCTTTTGCTTCAATCATTCATTCATCACCAGATTAACCCGCGCACCCTATCAAATTCGCTAACCCTAAGGCGCGAATCCATCCATCTATCATGCCAAACAAGAAGGTTCCGAGGCCCCAGTCCAGAACGGAGTCCCGGAGATAAAGAAGCCCCCAGCCGAACATCGCGTTGTCTGCATACGTTCCCGAGTACAAGCCGAGAAGAACCGGCTTCACGCGAGCGAGCACAAGTAAGCAAGTCGGTATCTACACAGAGTACACGGACTTTGTGTTTGGCCATCTCTTTCAAGGGGGGGGCAAGTCCTATAATTAGCACATAATTAGCAGCGCAGCTTAATATCCGCTTAATGTAGACTAATTACGCCATGAAAGTTGGCTGACTAATACATCGTGGGTGGCATCCATCGTGAACAAGAGAAACCACAGCCTCCGAGTCTTGCGCAGTTCTTCCTCGGCAGACCTTCGCCGCTGAAGCCCAGCCCAACTCCTTTGACACGAAAGCCAGTGACGAATTCTGTAAATGCTTGATATTCTGAACGGAAAAAAAGGGAGACATGCTGGCTGTGCTCCCTGCGTAGTGGTACATGTGTAGTATACAAGGGCCCTTATAAATACAAAGCCAGCCCCAGATGCACCTGAGCAAGGACTCCGGAAACAGGACCATCTTCACGATGGCCAGAGTCCCTTCTCAAGTGCCACCATGCTGCGCTATGGTTCCCCCTTTTGACGCAGTAGGCGCTTTCTTGCCTCTCTGCCACCCAAGGCATGGATGGTATCTTGATCAACCCCCCCCCTCTGACAAAACAAATTACGCAATCACATCAATGCCCACCGATTTAGCCTGGAAGATGACGGCGCGGCACAAGCCTTCCAGAGACAGGCCGGATAACCGGGGCTCGCTCTGCTTGATCTTGGCAATCTCGTAGACGTGCTTGAGGCTGATGGTTCCCACGGTCTCGGTGCCGGGGGCACCAGCGCCTCGTCTGCGGCCCTTGCGCATCGGGGCGTCGGCGGCATTGAGGAGCAGCCATGACGTCTGGGGCGTGCGGATCTCGAAGATGAACGAACGGTCGGGGCGGACAGTCACGCGGCACGGCGTCGGAGTGCCGGGGACCATGTGGGCGGTTCTGGCGTTGAACTCCTGTAGATGGAAAGCGGGTTAGTCTGTGGTTGTGTGTGTGGCTGGTGAAAGGAGATGGAAGCACCGGCGACGACACCAACGCCAGCCGTGGCCATGAGAGCCCAGACGCACCTTGCAAAAGTCCATAGACTTGACACCCTTGGAACCCAGGGCAGGACCAATGGGCGGGCTGGGGGTGGCCTTGCCAGCGCCCACAACGAGCTTGACAATCTGATTGGTAGCCCGAGACATTTTGTAGAGGCGATGTGGGTGGTGGGCAGTTGGGCTGGCTTGGCTATCAAACAAGCTTCGTGGTGGCTCTTGTGGTTGCGCTGCAGGCTATCGTGACAAATTTGGAGCCAGGCCACGGCCGCTTAGTCATCGTATCCAGAAAAGGCTTCCGCCTCTCACCGCCTTCTGTTTTGAGTGGGGCTGCAATTATCCCTCCCATCTTTTTTTTCTTTTTTTTTCTTTTTCTTTTTCTTAGCCAAATATTTTTTTTTCTGCCGTGAAAGACTTCACTTGACTTTTACGCAGCCTTGTTCTCTGCTTTGCGACGACGACAACAAATCCCGAGAAATCCGCACCGGCGAAGACTGACGATACTCTCTGAAACGGACGATAATCTCTGAGACTGACGATACTCTCTACCCCGAGGCCTGCTGCAGAGACTGACCCTACCTACTCTGCCCATCCCCCCCCCGACTGGCTGCCACCATGCCTTCAAACCACAACGCTGACAAGCCGTGGGATACCGAGGACATCGACAAATGGAAGGTCGACGCCTTCACCCCGGGCGACAACAAGGCCGGCGCCTTTACCGAGGAGTCCACATTCATGACGCTGTTCCCCAAATACCGCGAAGTGTACCTGCGTGAGGCGTGGCCGCTGGTCACCAAGTCGCTGGAGAAGTTCGGCATCGCCTGCACGCTGGATCTGGTCGAGGGCTCCATGACGGTCAAGACCACGCGCAAGACGTACGACCCCGCGTCGGTGCTCAACGCACGTGACCTGATCCGCCTGCTGGCGCGTTCGGTGCCGGCGCCCCAGGCCATCAAGATCCTGGACGACGGCGTGGCCTGCGACATCATCAAGATCCGCAACCTGGTCGGCAACAAGGACAAGTTTGTCAAGCGGAGGCAGCGCATCCTGGGCCCCAACGGCTCGACGCTCAAGGCGCTGGAGCTGTTGACCGAGACGTACATGATGGTGCACGGCAACACCGTGTCGGCCATGGGCCCGTACAAGGGCCTCAAGGAGGTGCGTCGCGTGGTCGAGGACTGCATGAACAACGTCCACCCCATCTACTACATCAAGTCGCTCATGGTCAAGCGCGAGCTGGCCAAGGACCCGACGCTGGCCACCGAGAGCTGGGACCGATTCCTGCCCAAGTTTGGCAAGTCCAACACCAGCAAGCGCCGCGTGCCGCACAAGGTCACCGACAAGGCCAAGAAGGTGTACACGCCGTTCCCGCCAGCGCCCGAGAAGAGCAAGGTCGACAAGGAGATCGAGACGGGAGAGTACTTTTTGGGCAAGGAGGCCAAGGAGCGCGCCGCCCGCCACGAGCGCATGGAGAAGCAAAAGGTCAAAAAGGAGGAGAAGCAGCGCGAGCGCGAAAAGGACTTTGTGCCGCCCGAGGAGCCCGAGCACAAGAAGAAGAAGCGGAAGCGGACCACCGACGACGCCGAGAACTAGCGCGGGGGAAGAAGGAGGGGAGAGAGCAGGAAGAACAGCCAAAAAGAAGAAGAGAAAGGCGGCGCGCATACATGGCCATGGCACGGATACCACTTTGTTTTTTTATTGTTTTTGTTGTGCTTGTTTTGAACTGCTGTTTCTCTCTGCATGCCGCTGGTGTTGTTATCGTGCTTCTCTGTCCTCCAGACGGCCGCAGAGGCCCCCGGACGCTGTCGTTGTTTCTCTCTCTCCAGTCTACGTCTTGTCTTGTCTCTCTCCAGTCTACCTCTGCTCTTCTCTCTTGCTTTCTGGCGTTGTTATATAAAATCCACCATGACCTAATACAATCATATTCCACCAACAGCAGGCAGACTCTCTCTCTCTCGGTCTCTCTCTCTCGGTCTCTCTCTCTCTGTCTCTCCCCCCCCCCCCCCCCCCCCCCCCCCCCCCTCCCTCCCCCCCCCCCCCCCCCCCCCCCCCCCCCCCCCCCCCCCCCCCCCCCCCCCCCCCCCCCCCCCCCCCCCCCCCCCCCCCCCCCCCCCCCCCCCCCCCCCCCCCCCCCCCGCCCCCCCCCCCCCCCCCCCCTCCCCCCCCCCCCCCCCCCCCCCCCCCCCCCCCCCCCACCTCTCTTCCCCCCCCCCCCCCCCCCCCCCACCCCCCCCCCCCCCCCCCCCCCCCCCCCC
>JAXHKQ010000174.1:0-40369 GCA_038407185.1 Chalaropsis ovoidea | reverse complement strand
AAAAAAAAAAGAGAGAAAAAAAAGGATAAAGCAGAGGACAAAATGAGGGATAAGCTTGTTCTGAGTGTGGTGTTGGGGCGCCCAAGCTTCCAGATGCCAAAATTCGAATATATGCCAGTAGAGTGGATAAGAATAATGACAGCCAAGAAAAATAAAGGGAAAAAACAGAAAGAAAAGAAAAAAAAAAAAAAAAAAAAAAAAAAGAAGAAAAAAAGAGGACAAGGCCTAAATAGCCAGGCCAGGTTTGCAGGGATGGAAGCAGAAAGGGATAGCGATGAAATGTGGATGGGTCAAAATCGAGCAAAGAAGACGAAGACGAACGAAAGGAAGAGAAGACACAGAGAAAACAGACAGAGAGACAAACAGACAGACACGCCGATGATAAAGTGCGTCGCTGGCTGAGTTTGGAGGAGGAAAAAAACAAGATGTGAGAAGGACAGAGAAGCGTGATCAAAGATGAGCCCAAGATTAGTGTGCAAGTACAATCCCGGGGAAAGAGCAACGACGCTATCATGCGCGGCAACTACAGTCGCAATCGCTCACTCACTGTTATGCTACTAAATACTAAATATCCACGGCTCACAATTCACGCCTCAACTCAACCCTTGCCTCAACCCAAACTTTGAGCCGAAACCAGAAAAGCGAGCCTATAGACAACGAATCCCCCATGACCTTAGGGTTGTTCCAGCCTTGTATCCCCCCCCATCCCTTATCCTCTCTTCTTCTCTCGCTCCCCCTCTCTCTATCTGGCCTGGCCTCTGTCTGGCCTCTGTCGTCCCTCCCTGCAACAGCTGCAGCAACTGCCCCTAGGTGGCCAGGCCGAAGTCTGGGTGGCGGGATTATGCAAATCTTTAGATAAGGTAGAAGCTGATGGGTTAAAAGCGGGCCCTAGATTGCCGCGCAACGACTAGCCCAACCTAACGTTAATGACAGACATGTGTGGATGTAATTCATCTGACATTTGGTAATCATATGTCTGGCTGTATTGTATTGTATGTCTGTGTCTATGCAGAAATACATCGACTTTTTGTTTTGTCCCCAACAACATGTTTCATAACATCATCACGAAAAAAAAAAAGAAGGGAAAAGAAACAACAAAAAGAAATACAAATAAACAAAAAAGAGCTCCCTTCGTGAAGCAACCAAGACAAGCCTCCAGTCCAAAACCCTTCTTCCATCCAACCTTTGTCTCGCAGTCGTATGAGCCCCGATAACGCTCAGTGAGGATAAGGATATATGTCCATGTGTATGTACATCCGAGCTGGGCATCACAGCACAAGTACCCCCTCACTGGTGGCGCCAGTCAGAACGTGCATGTACTGCTTTCCGAACCACCAAAGCATTTTTTTCTAGATGCCCATTTCAAGCTCATCCAGCAGCTTTTGTAGCCGCTGTACGTGATCTCCACCACTTCCTCGCCCATCATCAACCTTGCTCTGCATTATCATAAACTCCCGCACTGTATCCCTGAGGTCTCCGAGACCCTTGCCCGCACTGCGTACTTCAAGCTTGCGGCGAACTGAGCGAGAAAGACACAAGTACCCTAATAGGATCGCCAGGTAGCCGAATCCCACGTTTAACTGCGTCTTTTCTACCGAGTCGGCCTAACAGAGAGACAGGTAAAGAGGTATGGTTAGCACACATGACGACAGACAAAATGGAAACACGCAAACAACCTGCTAGCTAGCTAGCCAGCCAGCCAGTCACTCACTCAACCACCCAACTAAAGAACAAAAGAACAAAAAATGGCAAGAAAAGTAGGGGGAAAACAAAGCATACCTGGTATGTTGCCATGTGGCTCTGCAGAAAGATACCAATGAGCCCATCGACAGGAGAATCCTCCTCATCCCAATCATCTACCGAATGCCGCACCGGTGGACAATGTTCACAGAAATTGATCATTGCGCCCAGCACCAGCACAAGCTTCGTAAACGGCGAGAAATCGCTATTCAGGTCATGCTTTCCGAGATTGTCCTTGACAAGACCAAACGTCGTGCATACCGTGGCTGCGAAATTCTTGAATAGAGCAAGAAGGCCCGTGGCTGCCGCGGCTCCGGGGTTATTGTTGGATAGGTTCAGCACCAGTCGGAGGATGGCGTGTTCAAAAGGTCCGAACTTGGGATGGGATAGTGTCATGTCGGCTACAGCCACTACCACAGGCAAGTGGTTGCTGTTCCAGTGAGACTTGAGACCCGAGTCCTGGAACCCCATGGCATGAGCCCCAAGAATCGATGACGCCAGCAAGCAATCAAGCTTTTCATCCGATGATGCATCCTCCCGCCATTCATGATCTGAATACTGGTGGAGAATGGAAAAGAGTGCGTCCCCCATGCTCTTGGAAGCAATGACAAAGTTTCCCAAGTCAACCGGTTTGCAATGAAGATCCATGAACTTGAGGGCCAATGTGCGGGGTGACAAGTCCTTGGGAGAAGTTGAGCCCTTCCATATCGGGAGCCTAATCAAGTCCGTCTTGAGGTTGGCCACAGCCGCTTTTCCATTGCGCGACAAGTTTGTCTGCCGTTGATGCGCTAGCTCAGTAATGCTTTCGGTACTCTGGAGAAGTCCCTCCAGAAATTGAACCACTTTGTTCTCTTGCAAAAGAGGCAAAACATGGGGCATGGAATATGACGATAATAGTGTGAGCAGAATTGCAACCAAGGCAAATCCGCTAACAGTGTCCGTCTCTTGGCCAATCTTGGCGAAGAGTCGCCCTTCGGCCCCATTGTCGCGGAACTGGCGAGAAAAGGTTTTTGTTTTGATATGAGAAGCCAACTCCAAAAGCGCATTGCGCCTCATGGATGTTGGTTTGGATGAGGGCACCCCGATTCGATCAAACAGGTCGTCTATTTGATCGGCAAAGCGGTTGTTTGCTCCCGCCATGCGCAACTCATGCACACTGCGAATCGCGCCTTTAGCCAAACCACTATCTTCATCGCTGCCTGGTCCATCACCGAAATCAAAAGAGTCTTTGTCCTTGTTGGGGCTTGAAATCGATGGCAAGATGGGGAGCGCAAAGGGATCATGATTGGGGTCGTTTTCGTTGGGATCGGCCAGGATGGATCTCTGCATCGCATATGTGACCTTCGGTCCCCTGGTTCGGATTCGAGGGCCCGTTTGAAACGCATGTCGACGTTGTGGTTCGTGAAACCTGTTTGTTGAATCATGAGTGACATGTTGAGATGTGGTTCTGTCATTACTGGCGTCAAGCTCGTCATCACGATATTCGTTTTCGGATTCTGAGCTGCTCTCCATCTGAGCTACCAGAGTGTCAATGAGACGCCGACGCTTCATGGGCGGGTTTGTTTGTGTGCTCGCATCGTGGCCGGAGCTCTTGATTCTGTCTTGGTGTGGCTTTTCAAGCACTCTGGAGGGCTGTGATGTTGTCTTGGAGTCCAGTTTTGGTGATGGCTTGGTTCGAGATGGCGGTCGAACAGAATTAGGGCGTGTAGGTGTTTTCTTTAGTGTGGCGTCAGAAGCCCAGACGTCGGTCGGTGTGCGAGTTGTGCCTTGCAATAACCTTTCATCAAGAGAAACAAGACTCGCGCTTTTTGACGTCACGGGTACATTTTCCCGCTTTTGATCAACAGGCGCGGCGGATGTTTTGCTAAAGTATGAATCGATTCTGCCATTGGCGGGACTGATGACTCTAGACGGCGACTTTGATACCGGCGGCGGTGCCGCTCTGCGAGAGCTGGGCAGCTTCTCTGGTGCTATAACTGCGACGGACTGTGTAGATGGAGGTCGGTGGATGGCTGACTTGCGGATCGGTGGCGCATCATCCATAGGAAGATCATATGGATCGGATACTGCTGCTCGATGCAGGGTTGGTGGTTTTGTCGGTCTTGTCGTTGTAGGAGTCGTGAGTGAGCGAGAAAGTGATGCGACTTTCCGTTGGCCTGAACAAGTTCGTCCTGACGATCGTTGCGGGGTGGGAAAAGTAGCAAGAGGAGCGACGGCTGTGGTTGCGGTGGTGGTGGCGGTGGTGGTGGCGGTAGCAGTGCCATGTGTAGCAGGCCTTGAGGTCAAAACAGAAGAGCGCGGTCGTGTCTTTTTGATGGGCTTCGTTGATTGTGCAATAGATGAGGGATCATGGGGGGTAGTTGACGCGGAATCTGGAGTAGACGCAGAGGCGGAAATCGAGCGCTGGAGTTTAGAGGAGGCCTTTGTCAAAGAAGTTGACGTCTTTTTGGGCGCCGAGAGAGAATGAGGCTGCAAGAGGGTCTTGCGTGCTGCTATGGAGGCGGAAGCATCAACATCATCAAAGTCGAAGTCGTAAAGCGAGGCTGAAGCTGAGGCTGAAGCTGTTGCCCCTGCTTTTGAAGAAGATGAAGAACTGGTGGACGATTGCTTGGTAGGCGCAAAGGCCTTATTGAAGGCGCGCTTTTTCGTGGCCATGTTTCCGTAAGTCGTCATCTCTGTATCCATGCCATGTGCAGATTTTATAACTACCAGGCCACGATTGCGATCGATATTGTAGGTTGAAAGAGGCGGAGTGTCATATAGGAGGTGTTGGTTCGTCGGTCACCGAGAGAGAAAAAAACGCACGCTTTGATGGTTTGGTGGCTGGTTGTTTGTTGTCGTTTTCTGCCAGGAAGAAACCAGATGAGACAGAGGGGAGGAGAAGCAGGTAGACCGTAGAAGAAGGTAGTGAGACAGCAAAGGAAATCCCAACAATAACAGTGGATTTATTCGCGTCAATCTCGAATGAGAAATAGGATCTAATAAAGAAGACTTGACATTAGAGAGAGAGAGGGAGATAGAGAAAAAGAAAGAAAAAAAGAAGAAAAAAGAAAAGGCTCTCTCTCTCTTTCTGCAAGCCTCGTTCGAACTGATGTAATAGGCAAACTTAATCGCCGCAAGCTACATAATCAAAAAGGGAAAGACAAAAGTGGATTATATTCTGACCAGGGTGACCCATGCAGCATTGTCATCCAGAACGAGCCAATCAGCAGGAGCAAACAAGTTGAGTAGAGAGCCGCTCTTTCACTTCTTGCAGGTTTCAAGCTCGCTCGAGCTCAGTTTTTGCTTTCTACGGTTCCGACCCCAAGTGCCCCGCTAAATGAATTGCAAATAGGGTATGGCCTCACATACTTGGCTACATGCATAAAGCCGGTCGATCTGTCTAAACTGCTTAAGATCCACTTTATTCTGGTTAAGTCTGGGCCATGGGCATGGGGCTGAAAACTCACCTTACTTAACCCTCCATCGTCCTTGATGGTTGATCTGATCTTCTAACGATACGTAACTCTGTGGAACATTTCAATATCTTGCCTCTCTTTATTCTTAACGCACCCTTTTCCTCCTCTTTTTCTTTCTTATTCATCACACTTCTTGCTCACCTCCCTCACCCTCTTCTCACCATGGAAAGTGAAGGCTCCGCGCCCGTTGTTCCTGTTGGTTACTCTAACCATGACGATTTCCAAAATCCCTCGGCCACTGTTTCGAAGACTGTCCCTTTTGACAATGTGCATGTGCTGCCCCAGACTCCTCAGCTCATTGCTTTGTTAACGTAAGTAGCCAGTCCTGGATGGTTTGTAGTTACGTATCCAAGGCTATCGTTTTGACTTGGGCTGCCCTTGCTCTCTACCTGCCTTAGAACAAACAGCGCACAAATGTCAAGCTTGTCTCTCTTCTCTGAACATAGATGTTTGCCCATCTTTCATTTACATACTCATCTTTTTTTTCTTCTCCCACTACAGTGTCATCCGCAACAAGGATACCCAGAGAGCAGACTTCGTCTTCTACTCCAACAGAATCATTCGTCTACTAGTCGAGGAAGGCCTGAACCATCTTCCGGTCGTTTCTCATGATGTCACCACTCCTGTTGGACGCACTTACTCTGGCTTGATGTTCCAGGGCAAGATTTGTGGAGTCTCAATCATGCGCGCAGGCGAAGCCATGGAACAGGGTCTTCGTGACTGCTGCCGTTCTGTGAGGATCGGCAAGATTCTTATCCAGCGTGACGAGGAAACCGCTGAGCCCAAGCTGTTCTACGATAAGTTGCCCGATGACATCAACAAGAGATGGGTTCTGCTTCTAGATCCCATGTTTGCGACTGGTAAGGAGCCTCAAAATGAAGTCTTGCAGACATGTCATTTCGAGAGTTATATGACAACTCTCTGTGTTACCTGAGAGGTTGTGTTGTGCCCGCTGACTAATCCCCGTCTTCTATGTAGGAGGCTCGGCCATTATGGCTGTCGAGGTCCTCAAGTCAAGAGGCGTGCCGGAAGAACGTATTCTGTTCCTGAACTTGATTGCTAGCCCCAAGGGCGTCGAGAACTTTGCTACAAAGTTCCCCAAGCTCCGCGTTGTTACTGCGTTCATTGACGAGGTGAGTCCATTGCGCATATATTTATTTGCCTTTCTTCATCAGACAGTTTCTCGTGATGAGCAGTATCCGCTAACTAAGTTTTTTTTTCTTCAGGGTCTGGACGAGAAGAAGTAAGTCAGAGTTCACTGCTGCTTAGGACGATATAGCCCCTCCAATCACAACATCTACAATATGCTTTCGCATCTGAAGAAATGCGCCGAGACGCACCCCTTCGTCCTTCTCATCCCATCCCATCGCCGCCCCCACTACACTTAACAGTGCGTTCAAGAACTTGACTAACTTATTCATCGCAGCTACATTGTCCCTGGTCTGGGCGACTTCGGCGACCGCTTCTATACTCTTTAAACGCTCCCGGAATCATGTACGTATGTTTTGGCATCAACGGCCTTCACGAAAATAGGAAACAAGAAAAAAAGGAAAACAAAGAACATCAAGAAGTAATTCTGCTTTCTGATATTAAAACAAACGCTGTGCTGTGTGTCCCGGTAGTAAAAATAGAAAACAAGGCGAAGGTGGAAAGCAGCGCAACCTCGCATGAATAGTTCTCGAATCGCCATTTTCTTCAAATGGGGTTGAGATTATATCCGTAGATGGTCATTCGGTCAAGTTAGATTCGTGGCTCGGTTCAGTAATCGTCGTCGTCGGCAAGCTCGTCAAGTTGTTGCTTTCGGGCAGGGCGCGAAGTGAACTGGCCGCCGGCCTTGGAGTTGGTAGTAACAGCATCTAGAGGAGGGGGGGGAAGAAACGAAATATCAGTACATGTCTACGGTTATGAAATGGATGTTGTGGTTTCGCTTCTGAAGGATAGACTTACCAGCAGCGTCTACCCAGTCACTGTACACATCGACGGGTGCAGATAGGTCTGTTTCGGAAGCAAAGCTGTCTGTCAGTTTATGATCTTTTGTCTCTCATGGATCATGTGCGCGGCGCAAATGGTGACAACGTACAGTTGATAGCGCATTGAAATGTCTGGCCACAAATGTTACAGTTGAGGTTGCCAACACCGCCACGACGGTTAATCTTGACAGTCACTGCATCCTCATGGTTGCAAAAGAGGCACAGAAAGGTTGTCGGGAGAGGATCACTCTGTATGACAGCAACGTTTGAACGTATTAGTAACAAGTCAAAAGGTATATCACAACGAATAGAAACCACAGGCGTCGGGATCTGATGTCATTGTGCCAGGTAATAGATGCACAATGTCCAATGACCAAGGCCCCTCTCCGCCACCTCGTTTCTACCTCTTTCCCGCCTCTTTCAGTCCGGGCTGGTATGACGGCGTCTGAACTTGCCCACGAAGGCCCTAACCGTGTAGGCCAGCTCGCACTGCAATATTTCCTCCGCAAAAGCCCGGATTTGTGTCCAAGTAAAATATACTCTTTTTCAAAGGTCTTGTGTCGCGTCCTCTTTCACTGCCAAACTAACCTTCTTGGGGCCCTGGGGCTTGCTGGAAGACTTGCGCTTGCCCATGACGACGTTGTATTGATGTGGTATTTGATCGGGTCGATTGCGTAAGAAGGAATTGGACGTTCCGTGTCGTAAATGTGTTGTGGTTTTTTTTGTAAGAGGTGATCGCAGGAGAGGTGGTTAAAGATGCCGCTGAGCTAAGCTGCGAAGAAAAAAAATAGAGGGGAATGCGACTTGCTTTATATATGGTCATGTGTAAAGTCTAAGAAACTACTCGCATTTCTCAACCTTCGCGGTGGCGCTAAGCCAAAAGTTGTGGCTGGCGCGTATCCAAACGATAACGATTTGAGTGGCGCTCCAGCGCACAAGGATTGACACGTGAGCTTCTCTATTTTGAAAAGTAACTATTTAGGTAGCTGATTTTGGGCCTTCGTCCCCGTTCAAAATATTGTCGATAATTACAAAATGAAAATGCTTTTTTGCCTTCATTATTTCTGAGTTAGCGACAAGTTTTGATCTTAATCTATGTTGGGAAAGAAGTCTTGACAAAACAGCTGAAGTAAACCAATGATTTATACGAAGAAACCTTACGCGATGTTTCTAAGGGTTATTAGCAGCAATCCATCCAGCGCTGTAACCCTTGTGTCACCAACGCCCCGCATGAAACGTTGAGTAACCAGTGTTGAATCTCATGTAGAGCTGGCTGACAATAACAAGGTCGACTAGTCGGTGAAAGAGCCGTGAATAAATCCCGTTTCATTTGATAATTGAATGAATTCAGAAACGACCTCCCAATACACAAATGTGGTTCTGAAATTGAAAACAGAGTCTTTTAATACATGAACTTCTTGGAGGCACGACAGAATAGGAAAGACGAAGGAAGAGAATCAACCGAGGGAACAAGGACAGACATAGACAGCCAAATAGAGCGAAATAAGCACGGATATAATGTGAAAAAAGGAGAAAGATAATCTTGGGATGGGGGGGGGGGGCAGCTAATCATGAGAGGAAATGGAGCGAAAGAAGAATTGACAAAAAGAGAAGGTAATATAACAAAGACGACAAGACCAAAAAAAGTAAAGTGCATCGTGGAGAAGGGAAGAAGGGGCTAAGTAAAAGCGGGGCATTGCTGGATTTGAAAAGGCGGTGATGTGTGATGTGTGGGTGTTCAGCAACTGCAGACAAAGAGACGAACAAGTGAGGCAAAAGGGGGGGCTGCTTGCTGGTTGTTGCTCAAAATGGAGGGGCTTCTAGAAAATGATAATAACAGGGCTTACACGAGTCGGCAAGGCCGCCCTTTCATGTTAGCACCTCCACATTACACATTATATTTGGCCGAAAAAAAATGGAATTGATAACACAGAACATAGCATTGGTTTTCTTGTACCTGTACTTTTTTTTTGGACTTGGACGGATGGCTGGGGTACAGGAAATAACGAAAAGAAGGCACTGTAGAGGCCAAGAAGGAAGAAACAAATACTAGGAAAATCGAGTCAGTACTTGGACTTGCTGTAGTATACACAGTATCTAGGCTGCAAAAGTCAGATTTACAAGACCCAGTTGTTGTCGTAGTAGTTACTATGATATGATTGAGTTTCGACCTCAAGAACTTGGAATCTGCTCTTTCGTGAGAAAGTGGCTAGTCATCATATTGGGTGTGCATTAGCTACCCAAGAACAACAAAGTTGCAGGCATGCTGAGCGGGGAAGGCAGTTAGATCCCAACAGAAAATAAGACGGAAGCCAAATACAGTACAACGTATGAACATTTGGCCTGCTTCAAGGACGTGCAGTGAGAGGAGACAGTGATTTTCAGGCATTACTTGAGTCGTTCAGACAACACATGTCGAGTTTGCCGAGTGGCACTTTGTATGTGAGAAATGCCAATCGGTCTAGAAGTTGACATGTGAGACTCTCCATGTTATGTTCCCCCGCTTTGCTACCAGGCGATGCTGCAGAGCTAAATGCTTGCATGATTGCACGAGTCAAGAGGCATACAAGTGTACATATATGTACATGTACATGTACATACATACATACATAGCATATCATACATACACATGTACCTCCGCTCCGTACCTGTCTGTGAGCTATGGAGACAAGTAGCGCTGAATAGAAAAGGATGTAATAGCAAAAATATAAAATGAGATAAATAGGATAGATCTTCTTCATAGGAAGGCAGAATGCTTGATGGAACAATAAATACAACTTCAGATGTGTGTATGCCTGAACGGAGAGGACAGGGCGCCTAACCCAACAAAGAAGAGATCTCTACATCGATACCTAAACAGTGAAGAGTGAGTTGACTGATCCAAGGTATAGATGGCTTGGTCTCGTGTTGATTGTATTGTATTAACAAGCCTTGATATTTCTTCTTCTTTGTATTGAAGTACCATAGACTGACTTGGTATACAGAGTACACAGTGCGACTGCATGATGGGGGGGGGGGGGCCTTTGCCATAAGCCAAGAAGGACTTCTTTTTGTTCGAGTGCCCAAAGAAAAAGGACAGCCAAGGTGTGTAGCAAGATTGATCATGCGGAGAAAAGACAAGGGAGGAAACAGAAAACAGAAAACAGAAAACAGAAAGGGAGACAAAGACAAACAAGCATCAAAGATCAAAGACAAAAAAGGACGACCCCCGAAAGGACGAGCTGGCTGGCCAGCTGGCTGGCTGTGAAACAGAGCCTTTAGGCGGCGGCGGAGGCACAGCTCCAGTGACTATTGAAAAAGAGAAAGCCAGTAAGATGGGTAGATGGACACACAGCAAACAAAGCATACCGATGAATTCAACAAAGCCTACCGATGAATTCATTTATCCACCCATCCCGCTAGAAATCGGGTACATAATGAAAGGCGGGGAACTAATAGGGAGAATGTGAGTCTCTGGTCTGAGTAAAGTAAAGAACAGAACAACAAATGAGATGACGGAGAAATTGACAGGCCGGTTACAGTCACGTCATGCTTTGCTCTCAGCTTTCTATTTGAGTATATTTGATGAAAGGGGGGGGTAGAGAGTGTGTTGTGTTGTGTTGTGTTGTGTTGTGTTGTGTCTCTGTTTCCTTCTTGTGTACTGACAAAGCCAAGTCACAGTTGGGCCTGAATTTGGACTGTGTTGGCTTGTCTATCTGGCCACGTACATGCATAAAATCAAATAAAATAGGAGGTCATTGGAAAGAAAGGGAGAATAAAAAGACAGGGAGCAAGAAAAGAGGAGGAGAAGAGGAGGAGAAGAGGAGGAGAAGAGGAAAATCACACCGTTTCCAGAACCTTGGACCACGCACAGGCTCCACTTATTTATGTGTGCTGTGTGCAGTGTGCAGTGTGCAGTGTGCTGTGCTGGCCTTGGCTTTCTTGTGCATGTGGTACTTAGTCAGTCTTAGCTGGCTGGGGGCTGTATTTTGCCTGCTTGTTTGCCTGCTTGCTTGCTTGCTTGGCCTGGCCTGGCCTAGGGCCCAAAAAAAGATGAATGAAAGAAGGGAGGAAGCCAGGGCCCGGCTTTCGAGCTTTCCTTGGGATTCACTCACAGTCAAATAAACCCTCTTGACCGCTCGTGTAGCACCCAACAAAGCTTCTTCTTGTTCTTGGTCTTGTTCTTATATCCTTTCCTTCTCTTCTCACGTCTTGCTTTCGTGTTTCCTTCACCCTTAAATTTTTCTTCTTCTACACTTATCGCACCTACTGTTTATTCATATTCGCCTCTTGACCGTCTTTCGTCTCATTTGCTCATATCTCTTTGCCGTAGACAACAACAAGAATCCACCCTCATATTTCTTCTACGGCTGCCTGTACCCTTTCGGCCTTGACGCTTACTTAGCCCTACCACCCACTTCAACAAAGCCCACTATAACCTCGCAGCTGCTTGGTTGATACCACCCCAATACAATCACCACGATTGCGACTCCCATCATCGCACCAACGACCTTACTCTTTTTCTACTTTTCTCCAACCTCAGTCTTCACCATGGTTTCCAGCCCATTTGGCTCGCGATATCGTTCCTCGGTAGACGCTTCTTCTCTCCAGTCTGGCTTTGGCATTGGATACAACACCGGCATGGCTGGCTTGATTGCGAATATCGTCGAGGTTGGCGGTTTGCGGAGGAGAAGCTCCTCTTCTTCTCGCTGCTCAGTATCTGACGATCTCCCCAAACGACCAAGTCTTCTTCGCAACCAGGCTACCGGTGAACCCAGCACCACCACCTACAAGGAGAGTGTTGGCCGTTCCCTCTCCAACTCTGGCCGCACCCGCACTGCCACCGATATTCTTTCACGGGTTGTCAACGTCTCATCCCAACCTCGCCACTCGGAATTCTCGTCGCCCGTTACTTCTCCTGTCCCTACTCGTGTCCGCCAGTCACCACCCGAACTATGCAGCCCCAAAACCATTGCCTCAGTTGGTTCTGATGCTTCTCTTTCAAATGTCGATGATGTCCCCATGTCTTGTGAGTTCTCCCGAGTACCGTGCCATGCCTTGCTGCCAATCACATACTAACACAGTCCCTAGTACCCAATGGTTACTTTAGCTTCCCGAGCTTTGGAAGCTGGAATGGTGAAGACGAGTTCGACTGCGAGGAAGAACAGCCAACTGAGCTAGTTCTGTAAACTAGCTGTGCCTCATCGCTTGTCTTCCATCTTCTTCTACTGCCGCCTTCTCGCTGTTTTGATGCTAGTATGCATTGTATCATCACGGCATAAACGGATGTGGCCATGCCTCAAATCTCGATTGTGAGATATGGCGGTTTCCTTCTGTTTCTATTTTGCAGCACGTCTTTATGAGTGTCTGCACAGTATGCGCCCACACTCTTGGAACAGCATGATGTTGTTACATCATCTTCCCGACAGCGTACATTTACGCCAAGCGCGCGACGTCGTATTCACGACTGGCTCGATCATTACTTTCTGTGCTTTTGCTTATAGCACCAAGTGTCTCCTGAAGATGTCACTACACGGAAGTACACACACACACACACACACATTTCATCACCCCCCGTCCCATTACACATACAACAAACCCCCCCTCCCCTTCCCCAGCCGCTATCAGTGCGGAAGCGAGTTTTCTTTGTTCATTCAGGTTTGGATTTATTTAGGTTGGTTGCACCTTGTTTCTTTTTTATGATAATGATTACGAATGGATGGACGGATGGTTTGGGGAAATACCCACAGAACATAGGAACACTTGCTTCACACATACACAGCTAGCACGACTCTCACCTACTTTATCTTATAGTTCTCATTTAATGCTTGTATATAGATTCACACATATAAAACAGCTTTTTCCTTTTCAGCATTCTCAAACTTCTCAACCAGACTCATTACTACCTAACCTGTCCTCCTGTAAACACTTCCTAACAAATCTTGGCCTAGTAGACGAATCGACCCACTATTCTGCCACTTTTCGTATCTTTAAGTGGAGCGCCACATTTTTATTTCAGTGGCAACATCGAGGGCTCAGAAGCGGAGCCCCTTTTGTCCCTCATCATCTTATCGATAGTGGTCACGTGTACCATTACATTTCGGGCTGGCTTTGGCCCACAGACTTTCCTGCGGGCACACACAATTTTGACCAAATCACAGAAATTCCACCACCCTCAAACGCCCACCTTCCCATCTACGAAATTCTTCTCTCGTCACTACCAACCATCACGAAATCATCGACGGGGTCATTATCTATCCAACATGGCTGTCGGAAAGTAAGACTCACCCACCCACCCATCATTGCGCGATCCCATCGATTATTCGAAACCGATATTGAATATTCGACCGTTGTTTTGACAATGCGAACTTTTGGTGCATTCGCACCGGGCCATTCCAGACAGCGATGCTGACGACGATAACTTTCCAGGAACAAGCGCCTCTCTAAGGGCAAGAAGGGTCTCAAGAAGAAGACCGTCGACCCCTTCTCCCGTAAGGACTGGTACTCGATCAAGGTACGTTCCCCTAATTTTGATTTTATTTTTTCACTGTTGCACCCTATCTGTTTACGCAGAACACTAACCGAATTACAGGCTCCCGCGCCTTTCAACGCCCGCGAGTGAGTTAAACCACCGATTATTCCAACCCCCGATGTTCATCCAACCCATTACACACCACACCCGCCGTGCCGAACCGACAGCGAAAAATTAATTAGCTACCTCGAACGCTTCCGCCGATATCTTCCTATTCATCCGCCACCACTCTGTCTTGAAATAGTCAGAAATACTGACTTTAATCTTTTTACTCCACAGTGTCGGCAAGACCCTGGTCAACCGTACCGCCGGTCTGAAGAACGCCAACGACTCCCTGAAGGGCCGTGTCATCGAGGTTTCCCTCGCTGATCTGCAGAAGGATGAGGAGCACTCGTTCCGCAAGGTTCGTCTCCGTGTCGACGAGATCCAGGGCCGCAACTGCCTGACCAACTTCCACGGTCTGGACTTCACCTCCGACAAGCTGCGCTCCCTTGTCCGCAAGTGGCAGACCTTGATCGAGGCCAACGTTACCGTCAAGACCACCGACGACTACCTGCTGCGCCTCTTCGCCATTGCCTTCACCAAGCGGAGACAGAACCAGGTCAAGAAGACCACCTACGCCGCTTCTTCTCAGATCCGTGCTATCCGCCGCAAGATGACCGAGATCATCCAGCGTGAGGCCTCGAGCTGCACCCTGACTCAGCTCACCACCAAGCTGATCCCCGAGGTCATTGGCCGCGAGATCGAGAAGTCTACCCAGGGTATCTACCCTCTCCAGAACGTAAGTTTTTATGCCTCGCTATATCTACCTCTGACACTCTATTTATTACGGGTCATATGAACTACCGAACTTCTAACATTCTGTTGTACAGGTCCACATCCGCAAGGTCAAGCTTCTCAAGCAGCCCAAGTTCGATCTCGGTGCCCTGATGGCCCTCCACGGCGAGTCTTCCACTGACGAGCAGGGTCAGAAGGTTGAGCGGGAGTTCAAGGAGCGTGTCCTGGAGGAGGTGTAAACAATAAACATAGTTGTTTTGTGACCAATTTACGGGTGTATACGGAATGTGAGCCCACAGCGGGTATGTGGAAAACATTGGCATTGTGTCCATTGTTTGGGTTCGGCATCAAGGCGCCTACGGTTCAGGGTTGTCTTCTCGAGTTTCAATGCCCCAGAAAAAAGTCTGGTGAATACGGTCTGATAGAAAAATTCAGTGATGTTTAATGGCCCAAAAAACAGTTAAGTTAACAAATTCGCCTGTTGTGTGTGTGTGTGTGTGTGTTTTGCTACTCCACAAAATATTGATATATGAAAGAAAGAAACGCCTTGATATGATAAAGGCTCGTCTAATCCTGCCCCCAGATCTAATCAACGGCGGTCTATCTATTTTTACATGTCTCTAGTAAGAATGCAAAAGTTTGATTTTGTGAGATGAATCATTAGTTATCGTCACGGTTCAGAAACTCTACCACGGCTAAAACGAAGATGCTGTTAGTAACACTCAACTTGGGTGCGTTGCTGGTACCCCAACCCTAAGACTTACTATCTTTAAATTCTGCAGGGCTTTCAGAAATTACCCAGTGGCCGGCATTTATATCAACCATTCTGAATAATGGGAAGAAGTCTCCAATGAGAGGAATCGCCTCGTCCGGAACATAAGAGCTCTTGGTACCACGAACAAAGAGCGCAGACTTCTTAAACCGAGCCTCTCTTGCGCTCTTGAATGGGAAGTCCCCCATGTGACTGAGACTTTTGGCCAAAACAGCCAGTGGATTGCGGAATTTGAAAGGGGTGCCATGAGCAGGACGGTACAAGTTCTGCAGGAGGAACTGGCGAACAGGCAGGGACTGTCACGACGTTAGTGTTAACAAACCAATGGCAAGGTTTGTATGGTATATGGGCCAGGGGACTCGGAACTCACCGGCTCGTAAGGTGCCAGGATCGCGTCGGCTTCAGAACGAGTCATGACATTGGAGCGTTCAATCAACTCCATGATCTGTATATACTTTGCGAAGTCACTGCCTAGTGCTTGGTCCAGAGGTGAGTTGTCGACAAGAATGGCGTCTGTAATAGAGTCTGGCGCAGACAAAGCCAGAGTCATAGCAGTCTTAGCACCCATCGAGTGTCCAATGATGGTAGGCTTGTCCATCTCGAGATGGTTGATAAAGGCATAAACATCGGCCGCCAGGGAGATGTAGTCATGCCGTTCAGAGTGGGGCGAGTCTCCGTGGTTTCTTAGGTCCTACATGATGTGATGTGAGTAATAAGATCAATGAAGTAGCATAGTGTATAGGAATGAAGACTTGCGATGTTATAGACAGGACGTCTTAGCTCACGGGCAAGGACTCTATGATGGGTGTCAGCTGGGCATTCTCCAAGAAGACATGGGTATTCAAACGTATGGACTGTGCCTTTTGTGAATGTTAGATTGGCAACATACTTGCTAATGGTGCGGTTGTTTTTCTTGCAGCCAAATAAGCCATGCATCATGACAATAGGCCGAGGCTCTCTGAGGGGATTCGGAGGGTGTTGGATCTCAAAGGATAGCTGGACAGTCGGAACTTTCTCAAACAGAGCAGGCATTGGAGCTGCTCTGGCCGCGAAGCTATGAAAGCACGCAGCTTTGACATGCTGTCTCCAACATGAGCGTGCAGGTGAGAGGAGTGAGGAAGACATGGAGGGTGCCTTGGTCACTAGACAAACACGAGGAAGTAACAAAATGAATGAGAATGAACAGGTCAAAGTTGGTAACGATAGACTATCCGGAAGAGTGGCAGTGTTGAGGTTAAGAATTCGGCATAGCCATAAAAAAGAAATGCCGGTACCGCGATAGTATTTACAAAGAGACATTGCCATCGGTGGATAGGGTCGAAGTTGATTTTTAGAGTGAAAAAAAGTGGATTACATAATACACACTCTGCTCTGCCACTTCACACTTGGAAGACAAACATCGCAAGTACTTGAAATTGAACGGGATTGGCACGTTATTAGGGACACGTAGCTTTCAATATATTTTGTCCAGGCAAAGGAAATGTCGACAACGCAATTGGCTGAGAAAATAAACAGAAATATGCATTATTATGGAAAAATGTGGTGTAGCTAGTGACCATCACGAGACTCCCAAACCACCAAGCCACAAATCAACAACCGAGAGCCTCACTACCGCCAGGAATGCGATGAGCTTGAAACAAATGACATCAAAGGGTATCTAAAGCCTTGTACGGACAAAACTAAATAACATCAAACGACTGGGCCGATATGCTAACACTAAAATACAACTGGGCCTCTACTCCGAAGCCAAACGAGCGCCCTGCACTACCAGCATGCTTGCATTGACGTTTGCTGCCAAAATCGATGAAGCAGCATGGCCGAGAGTGTTCTTCATGTCGTCTCCGACTTCGGGAACGCCATCACCAAGGCCGGCATGGTCGCGTCCGACAACCAAAAGATCGCCAGCATTGCGCGGGTTTTGCCCGACAACGGTTTGGGCGGTTTGGAGCGCAATGGCGATGGCATTTTGACGGGTCACTGGGATCTCTGTAAAGGTCACCCGACCGCCACCAAGCGACGAAATATTACTCTGCAGCGACGATAGAAGGTAGCGGTCATCAGCGGAAGAGGAGTGCTGGGAGGAGCTAGATGGCGCCGCATGGGTTGCATAAGCCGCAGACTTGTCAGTCTCGCCATCAACCGAGAGTCCTTCATCGTCGGTAAATTTGAAATGGGCAATGGTTGCGGTGACATTGGCCTTTTTGGACAGTTGTACGACAAAGCGTAGAGCCACACGATCATCGACGCCGCCAAAGAAGGGGAAGAAGACAACATGAGACTTGTCTCTGACAGGCAGAGAAATAGGATCCTTGCGGGCTCGGCTAGAATGAACACTTGCCGTCCGGCTCATTGGAGGCCGGGTGGACAGGCCCTTGCTGCCGCCGCCAAAGCCTCTGTCCATAAAGATGGCAGTGGGACAAGGGGCATACCTCAGAGTTTCCTGAACAAACTCCGAGTATCCACGGCCTTGGAATCTGGACACCTCGGAAGGCATGGTACTGCCCTGGTCCTCGGTAAGGCTGCCATATTCACTCCAGGGGATTATCACAAAGTCGGACGAAATGGAAGAAGCGTGGTGCACCAGAGTCTCTGAGAAGGATGGAGCTGGCACAATAGCCACCTTTCCTGCCGCGGCAACATCGTTGAGTCGCGAAAAGGTAGAGAAAGCAGTAACCACTGGGTCCGAAACGCCATAGTCTTCACCCTCGGTAGACTGCATCACTGACGAGGTACGGTCTGTCAGTTCCAGCAGTCGCAAGCCATGGACTTCCAAGTGAGGGTGGCTGTTCGTATCAAGGCTTTCCCCTGGGGTTTCAACATTGGAATCAGAAGGACTGGAAGAAGCAATCTTCGTTTCCTTGTCGGCGCCAGCATCGCCATCTCCAGGCTTGGTATGGTCAACCTCGAGCAGGCTAACAAAGGTGAACAAACTAGAAAGGCTATCGAGCCGGAGATACACCATGAGACGATGAACCATATCAGTGCGCAGCGCAGCGGACGCATGGGCCTGACTGGAAGGCGCGGGTTGCAAGAGAGGACGACCGTTTTTGTCGGTTTCTCCACGGCGCCATCCCTCCATGGCACGTTGATAGCTGGGGGGATAGAGAAGCTTGGTAAGAGGAGTGGTAGAAACAGTGGTGATCTGCCAGGCAAAAGGAGCGTTAGAAACAGGACACAGTTGAGTGCGATTCTTCTCTCCCAAATACCAGAGAGGTTACTTACAACAGCCATGACGACAAAGATGGTGAAGGTTTGTTCGTTCAAGATCTTAGCTTGGAGACCGATATTCTATAAAAAAAAAGATGTCAGCAAAACAGTCCAGATCATATACAGGCACGAGAGGACAGCTTGGACTAAAGCCAGCTACTCACCAGAACAATCAGCTCAACCAAGCCCTTGCAGGACATTAGCACGCCAATTGTCAAAGACTCACGCCACTCGAGCTTGAAGAAACGAGCAGCAACAGTCCCGCCGATGATCTTTCCACTAAAGGCAACGGCCAGAACACCGACAACATAGGCCCAGGCGATTCCGGAGTTGAGAAGACCGAGATTGGTGTTGAGGCCCGACAAGGCAAAGTACAGCGGCAAGAACAGCACCGAAATCAGGTCCTCTATCTTCTCAGTCATCTTCACAGCAAACCCTCCATCGTGGGGGCAGATGACACCAACAAGAAAGGCTCCAAAGATGGCATGGACGCCAATGATTGCTAGAACGAGAACAACATAAATTAGCAGCCATTTTCTTTCAAATGATAGGTACGTGCCTGACCTGGCCACCGTATCCCATATATCACGCCGCTGTTATCGTTTTGTGTCCTATCATCTCTCCTGAGTTTCTGTTTCAGTCACACTTACCAGTGAAGAAGGCTGACACAAGAACAAGCAGCATGGTCAGCGCTACAATGCCCTGAGTAGGACCATTCTGTAGACTTCCGGTCTTGCGGAGATACCAGATGAAGATGGGTCGCACAATGAAGGCGAGAAAGAGTGTCCATCCTATGGTGCAAAGAAGCGCCCAAAGAGCAGCCAGCCCAGAGCTGTTATTGGCCAGAGCCACGCATAGAGCCAAAAGAATCCAGCCCGTCACGTCATTAGCAACACCAGCAGCAAGCGCGGTTACACCAACATTGGCATGGAGAAGCTTGAGCTCGGTGAGAATCCGGCAAAGAACGGGGAATGCTGTGATGGCCAGTGCAGTTCCGATAAAAAGGGCATATGTTCCGAAGCCAATTTCTTCCAAATTGGTGCCAGTCCGGAACTCGTGGTACAAGCCCCAGGCAATGGCTACACCAAGGCCAAACGGAAGCAGCATACTGGCCACGCCGACGCCCGCAGCCAGCTTCCAATTCTGCTTGAACATGCGCAGATCAATCTCGAGGGCCACAAGAAACAGAAAGATGACGAGACCCAGGTTGGCGACATTGTTGAGAACCGGCATGGACTCAGTTGGGAAGATTGTCTCTTTGAAATTGGGAATGCGCATCATCACGGAAGGGCCCAGAACAATGCCTCCAATGACCTCGGCGATGACACGGGGCTGGCCGAGAAGAGAAAGAGGATAATGAAGAAGACGGCAGAATACAATAATGATGCATGCCTGAAGGTGAAGGGGAGGGGGCAGAGAGTCATGCGTGTGTTAGCAATACAAGACGAAAGAAGGACGAAAACAAAAAGAAGCCGCCCCATCTTTGGAGAGCCCCATCTCCCGCCCACACGGTGACGTCTTACCTGGATGATAAAAAGAATGATGGGGTTCGACGGGTCATAGTCTGTCGGGTCCATGCCCTCGAGAATGCCGGCCTGCGCACGCGCAGCCCGTCGAACCACGGAGTTCGTAAGAGAGACTCCAACAGACATGGTTGGTGATTGACTTGATAGAAGACCCCTTTGTCTTGGTGAGTTGAAACCTTGGAAATGATTATGTGGACTGGTGGTTTGATATGCCCTGGAAGCAGTACTGACGCCGGGGAAAGATGAGAGAAATAGAAAGAGGAAGGCTTGGATATGGATTTGGGTGTTCTTGTATACAACACAAACAGCTCCTCTCGCTGCTCCGTCCTCTTCAACGTCCAGAGGGAGGGAGGATATTAAGTATGTTTTGCAGTCCCAAACAAGTCTAGGCTACGAGGCTGGTTCGGTTGTTGGAGAATAGGAGAGCTGACCGTTGCGTTGCGTACGGGCGAAGTTTGCGGTAGAAAAAGAGGGAAAAGAAAAGAGGATCAGATAGAGAACGGCTAAAAAAGACAAGACATCCCAGTCGCGGCGGCGGAGTTGGTTGGTTGCTGTATATCACGAATCCAGTTCGAGTCAAAGCACAGACGTCTATATTGAAAAAGAAAAAGAAAAAAAGAAAAAGAAAAAAAAAGAAAAGAAAAAGGGTAGAGAAAAGGATTTTTTACAGCTGAGTAAGTCGCACTTTGCTTACTACTTACTTACATATGTATGCAGCTAAGAGTACATACTTGAAAGCACGAGCTACACTGTAGCTTCTGCACGACGTCTACGGCTTTCCCTTCCGTCAAGTCGCCAATGCGACTCGAATCATATTTTTTTTCTTCTTCCTTCCACAAAAAATAAGCTCCGTGTGTACTCGACACCAAATCCGGCGAGAAGTTTGGATGATTTTTTGTTCGATTTGAGTTACTACCCTTCGCTAAACTATGCAATTGCAATTGCGTTTTGATAACGGCCTCGGCGAGCCGCGAAACTAGGGAGGAACGAATGCCCTCGATGTCCGTGGCGTGGTGTGGCTTGGTTGTTTGTTGGCTTTGCTGGCTTTGCTGGCTTTGCTTGCGTCGAGGCCCGTAAAGCGACGTGATGTGGGGCCGAAACAAAACAGACGATGACAAGGCCGTCAAGTTTGGAATTGTTCCAACTTGCCACAAGCATGTCACTTCAGACGAGTGGGTGGTCCGTCTTGTGTGTATATACCTTTGGTCCTTATATGGTTCGTTAAGTCAGTCAGTAGGTAGTGGCTTAACTCTCCTAGTGAACAAGCCTCTCGACTTTCCTTCCTTCAATGCCCTTTTTTTTTAGCCTCTCTATCCCCCTTTCTTTTTGTTTGAGGAGAACCACCAAGAAGGTGTGACGTGCTAAATCATAGCTTCACGCATAGTTCTACCCAACCTCCCTCATAGCGCTACACATCCAGACATACAGGGAGATGATGGTTCCTGGTCCTCTACGTACATGGGTTTGGTGCGGGGTAAGCTTTGTAGGAACAACAATAGTGCAACTTGGACTTTGGAAGAAGATGCTGAGGTAATTAATACACTTCCTCACGTTCTAGATACTCAATAGCTATGGTCTTCAAAGGCGAATGATGTCAGTCAGTCTGTGGCTTTCCAGGGGTCGATGCTAGATCAGCCCAAACAACAATGACATAGGCTGGCTGCATCTTCTCCCCGCCCCAATAGAAGGATTCTCTCTTCCTGTTCTAGAAAACATGGCCGAAATCCTGTTCCATCAACAAGACATGTGATTTGGCTCTCTGATGCGGGCTGGGCGAAATGTAGCTTTGTATTTCAAATAATAGAGCCTTCCTATAGATGAGGAGATGGGATGAGCCGTGATGATGCAAGGAAAGTCACAAGACTTGTTCGTCATAATGGTCGGTGTGAGGTAGGTGCGCGTGATGCTGCTAGGTAGCTTTCACTACTACATACGAACATGTGCAAATATATATACTTGTGTACACGTCGCTCTCTTCTTGCACCATTTTCTTAGCTTTGTTTCTTGGTTCCACGACTGACATGTTCCCTTGCGTTCAGTCCGTTATACTTTATTGTCTTATCCGGGGCAAATACGTCACGACGCAGTTTCAGTGGTTGTGACTAGGGTTTGTGTATAATATAACCCTAATGTTATCCTGAAGATAATAGGCATATAGACAGTGCTCTATTTGAGAGGGCCCAAGCCCTGGGAATTTCATCCAGCGCATTGATTTGTGATAAGGAACCAAGAAATAAGCGAGTCACAAAGCACTTGAAACCGCGAGTTTGCTCGGATCTTGGAGTAGGCTTGGCATCATGAGCAACTTAAACTATATGTGATCAACCTTCACTGGCTTTGACCAAGGGTTACTGTAACGGTGCCTGAACGAAAGGCTATGGAAGATGTCCCTCACATACCGCCAACTGTCAAAAAATATATGACGTTTGAGAGAATTGTTAGCTTTTTGTTGATCAACGAAAGGTTAGACCAACTTCACCGCAGGCGTACTTAAGCTTGCAAGTGCCAGCCTTCAAGGGCCTAGAACCCGTTTCAGAAAGTATGAATAAAATTTGTATGAACGATCACGACCTTGGACGAGGAAAACATTGGGCTCTCGTGATAACGATAGCTACAGCTCAAGGCCTTCAAACTTGACTGTCGACAAGGCGAAACCATGTTATTGTGTGTGTGTGTGTGTGTGTGTGTGTGTGTGTGTGCTTTGTGTGACATGACCGCTAAGGCAGGAAAAAGCATAAGCATCGTCTTCATGCCATGAAGATATACTATGAGTGCCGAGATGTCCATATATGTTTACATTGGCTTTTAGTAACTGTATCCTGTGATCTTCAACCTTCATTCTGTTTGAGTTGATGGGCAAGAAAATCACGGGCATGGAGCTACACAGACTCGGCCTATGCTCCTGTTACATGGCTGTTCTAATTTTGGCTACAGACCCACAAGTGATCACCGACCTTTCAGACGATTTCATCTTGCTCCTTCCTTTTTCCCTTACTTTCGCCGTAGTTTCCAATTCTAGGCCTGTGCACCTCCATACTTCAATGCTTGCTGGAGTCTCGAGTCCATGTTCACCTCTATTTTCTCAAGCGATTGATCTCAGACACCTGCGCCTTTTCCTTTGATGAAATTTGGGTTTTAGAGCAGTGCACAAGGCAACGTCTTGGCAGGCGCACTGTGAATTTAGTCCAAATTTAACCAAAATTATGAGTAATGCCTCTGAAATGGGACTGGAATAGCGACCATGATCATCGGCCTTGATTGTCAAAGCTATGCTATAGCTATCGTAGCCGAGACTCAATGGAAAACATCAAGACTGAGATCACGATAAAAGGGAAGAGCTCCTGCTACTTCCACTACAGCATCTTCTTCCTTTTCCTCACCACCTCTTCAAAGATTCAACTCTCAAGTGAATTCAACAAGCATACAACCATCTTTCTATCCTATCTATTTAGCATTGATTGCATGGTTCTAGCGAGTTCATTCTCTTGACCGGCCAACACTTGTTCTTTCATTCTCTTTCACGAACTGACTTGTGGTTGAACTTTCATTCTTTGATACTTCATTCGTTTTTGCATATCTCATCATTTTTATTTCTTTTTCTTTTTCTTTTTCGCATTCTTATTCTCATTCTCATTGCATTATTCACTTCTTTCACTCACTCACTCACTCACTCACTCACTCATCTTTTACTACAAGCATTCTTTATACTTTACTTTCTCTTTTACATACAAAAAAAAACAAACACTATCCCCCGTTTTCGCTTCCTATTTCATCATGAAGCTCTCCCTTTTTTCCGCCCCGCTACTCCTGGCAACTAAGATTGCTGCCGAAGCTCTTCCCCTTCGTGTCATCAGCTTCAACATCCGCTACGATGCATCCTCCCGCCTGGAAGGCGAAAAGAAGTGGAATGACCCTCTCTGCAAGCTCAAGAATGATCGCTGCCGTCGTGTCAATCTTACCAAGCAACTGAAGAATGCCGCGGGGGGTGTTGCCAAAGGAGGCGCCACTGTCATTGGTCTTCAGGAAGTCCTCAAAGATCAATTGGAGGATGTTCTTGGCGACCTTGACGATTCTTGGAAACACGTTGGTGTTGGTCGCGATGATGGAAAGAAGAAGGGCGAATTTGCTCCTATTCTTTACCACTCTGACACGCTTGAGGTCGTACACAGCGAAGTGAAGTGGCTTTCTCCTGAGCCTGACAAGCCTTCCTCTGGCTGGGGTGCCGAGACCAAGCGCATTGTGACGATTGCTGTCTTCCAGCACATTGAAACGGGGTACCATTTCATCCACGCCAACACCCACCTGGACAATGTCAGCCCCGAGGCCCGCATCAACGGAATCAAAGCCGTTGTCGATCACATCAAGGCTGTCCAGGGCACTTACGGCCCTCTCGATGTTACCCTCACCGGCGACTTCAACTCTGCTCCTGGTGGTGATGCGGCTCAAGCTCTAGCCGAGACGGGATTCTTGACTGACAGCTACAACCTCGCCAACAATGTTCGTGTTGGCCCCCTCGGCAATACTTACACTGGATTCCAGCCTGACCAGCCTACTAGTCGCATTGACTACATTTGGCTTGGTGGCTCCGAATACAAGGAGCAGCCATTCACCGCAACTCGCTATGAGATCCTGAACAACGTTGTAGATGATACTTTCATTAGCGACCACCGTCTCGTCATGTGTGACGTTGAGGTTCAGGTTTAAGTCGGTAGATCCGCTAGGCCAATGAAGAAAACATCTTCTACATTATATTCTCCTACATAGCTAGCACACAGTACATTATTCATTTCAAATATATACTTGGTAGATTCCTTTTATTATCCGCTGGTTTATTCTTCTCATGAGCACATTGCTCAAGGACCGTCGTTCAGGTGGTTGTTACACAAGCCCCACAAGATAACATGAAATGTATTTTTGAACCTCATAAATAAGTGGGACCAATAGGCTGAAGTAAGAACAAAAAGAAAGTGTAACTCTTGCGTAATCTGGGAATCGAACCCAGGGCTAATCGAAATCATTACCAAGGATGGCAACGATTAATGTTACCACTACACCAATTACGCCAATTGTTGGAAACACGGTTCGCCTGATAGCAATATATTGAGATGACCAGTAGCTCACCATGCGCATTCGCAACCGCATTCCACACATGACAAGCCCAACACGACAAACAACTCAATACCAGTGCTTTCATATCAATCTTGGTCCAAGTCTAGCAACGACAGGACTGTGTTGGTTTGGTCATCATGAATTTCTTGTTCCATTTCCCGATCTAACTTGGCTTCTTGAGTTCCGCCATTCGCCTTTCGCCTTTGCGCTATCTCAATCGGTTTCTGTTGTGTTTGTCTGTATCGTGTTTCGAAATGCGTACATCTGCGGCTAGTTTACGCAGAAGCATTCGTAGTCCTCTCCCCCTCCAGTTCCTTCTCGGCTTGTCTGTAGTATTTTGCTGTGTCAACACCGTGTTGATTGTGGTTGACAAAGTTGAACCAGGGAATGACACCCATGAAAAGAGCGGAATAACGCGACTGTCTGGCCGCTACACCTTGTAGGTGAGGAGTCAATTGGCTTTCGCCGTAGAGAGGCTGGCCAGACTTGACTTTCTCAACCATTTCTCGCATGTCCATCTCAACCTCACGGGCATTTTCGGTAGCTCCATAGAATCGCACTAACATTGGTCTTGGTCAGAAATCTAGAATGTCGGTTTCGTATTCCTCTTGGCCTTCCTCTTCTTTTTGTTTCAAAAGAAAAGGCCACAGTAGTCGACTTACGTGCAGAGCGCTGATAAAAGTACAAGAAGCCTCCAGTCATGCCTACAGCGCCAGCCAAGCGCAGAGCTGGAGCAAACCCACCCTTTCCAACATGCGACGGCGCAAACTTCTCCATGAAGAATAAAGCTCCGGGACCAAAAGCAGTGGCTATCAAGCCGTGAGCATAGTCTGATGGGCGCGCATATCCAACTACACGTTTGAAATGCCTAATTTGAACAGAGCATGAGCATAAAGTTACAAAGTCAGCGTTGACCAACCCAAAGTGATGGAGCCATATTTGCAACGGAGGGTCTATCGCATGCGATGGGGATTATTCGCAAGTATAAAAGCAAATGGGAGTGGGCGGGGTTCGTACGGGTCACTGTCAATGAGCTATTTACAAACTGTTAGCTATTATTGTATTGTTCCATGGCCAAGACAGGAGTTCGAACAGTCGAGAAGACTCAGTATACATTGGTTTAAGCTCTTCTAGAAGCTTAGGCTAATGCGAAGCAAAAATACGTACGGGATGGTCGGTCTCATAGGCCTTGGTGGGAAAGTAGGTCGGAGTCTCCATGGTTACCAATCAAGCGGCGCTGCGCGGAGATTGAAGACAAAGGAATAGAATAGTAGAGATGACACCTAACAAAGAAGGCACCGTTCAATGCTGTGACGTCGTTGGCACGGGATCGCGAGATATAGCCTCGCTCCGATTCGTTGTGAGAAGCTCGCAGCTTAAGATTCCTTAAGCCTTGATCCGGTGTTAGGAGTGGAGATTGTGGTGCCTGGTGAACGAGGCAGAAAGCAAGAGGCGGTAGATAGCGCCACACAAACAGCCCCATTTCCTTTTTCTGGTCAGGCCTTCCTACAACGCCACGTTTAACCACGTATCCCTTTTTGGATAACGCTGGCTGAGACGCGTCAAAAGACGTGTTGGTTATTTGTTTTATGATCACCTGGAAACGCTTTCAAAACTTCGTGACCAACTGTCGATAATTTAGACGAGTAAGGCAAAGTCTCAACGGTACACTGCACATCTCAACACGCAAATCACACACTTTGCATATAATGGCATCTTCTCCCAATGCATTGTCCAATCTCGACGACTATGGCTTCAACGATACCTTTGATCTCGGTGAAGATCCCCATGCCGTTGCCTCCAAAGATGTTGTCGGTATAGACGACGAAATTGAGGTCAGTAAACGGACTCGCACGCCGGCAGTGAAACTGGACGAAGCCAGGTGAGATTTAACCTCTGACACGCTCTGCTCAGCTCTATGGCCTTGTCTCTAACACTTTAACAGGCTGCTCTCTCAAAACGGTATCCCCAAGCTCAAGCGTCGTGCCAAGAAACTACGTTTTCGAGGAAAAGGCCACGAATGGTCGGATGCCTCGAACCTTCTCAGCATGTATCGTTTGTGGCTTGATGATTTGTATCCCAAAGCCCGCTTCGTCGATGCCTTGGCAATGGTAGACAAGGTTGGCCGCAAAAATACAATGATCAAACAACGAAATACTTGGCTTGAGGAACCCGAGAAGAATGCGTCAATATTTGATACAGTTGACGATATTCTGAGGCATGAGGATTCCACCGAAATTGCCATGCAACCAAGAACTGCAAATGCAAATGTTACACAGAATGGCCAATCATCCACTGCTGGGGAAGCCTTCGCCGTGCATAACGACCTTTATGGGGCTTCTCCAAAAAGACCACAAACAAGTGGTACCGATGTCAGGCTAACTACCATCGCACCTGCGGACGGCATTCCTGATTTTGATGATGATCTGGAGGCAATGATGGCCGAGGCCGAGAGCTTCGATGCCACGACAGCGCCTCATGATAATAACCCGACATCACAAGTAACTCTTTCTGTAGAACCGGATTACAGTGTAGAAGATGAGCTTATGGCAGAGATGCCGTTTGAGGATTGATTCTCGGCATGTTGATAGCAAGATCAATATAGTTGTACTGTGATTGTCAAAATAGAGTTATAAAGGCTCATGATCACGAGAAAACAACCTGGGGACAAACAAACAACGGCAGCGTTGCACGGCACATAGGTTATAAACCACAGGATGCAGTCAGATGAACATATCACAAGAGTAAAGAATCGCGAGGTTGAGTTGTCATCATCTTCGTTTCATTTCTTTGCCAGCACACTCTATGTGTAGTGGCATTAAATTTCTAATAATATGGTAAAAGTGGTAATGATACTGTAAGCCATCTCCATGGTGGTTGCAGTGAATAAGAGTAATGATCCCTTGATAACGGATCATCATAAAGCAAAAAAGAAAAGCAAGAAAAGAAAAACAAAGCAAGACGCCTTTTATCGGCCTGCTTCCGTGTTTCCGTTGTAAGCCAAAAGTCCGAAAGCAGAAAATAAAACAGAGGAAAGTAAAAGTGTAAGTTCGAAAATAACAACGAAGAAGAGAAGGGTGAGGTGTCGTTAACTTGACACTGGGTGAGAACGCAACAGCACGCCTCAAGGCCAACAACGCGTAGACGAATGTGTCTCTTGGCTGGAAATCAGAAAGCCAGCTCTGTTTTCCCGAGCAGACCAGCTATGCCACGATAGCATAGGTTCCCTAATTATATGATACTAGAAGTCGTAGAAGACACTACGGGGCTAGTATTGCCTCCCGACACCACTAAAGACTGAAGTCTGGGCACATCGGAATACGCTTGTGGGGCGAAATCACGTTGTAACCGCTTTCCCTCTAACCTCAGCACCCACAACAAAGTCAACAAGGCTTCCTTGGGAGGAAGAGATGCACCATTGACCCAGCCGCCGAAAAATGCCGGATGGCCCTCGCGCTGGACATGAGAAGACGTACAAGACTCTAGAGTGGGTTTATCAGATGTTCTCTTAGTGACCAACCGCAATACCGCCATCGTCGCATCCTGAAGTGGACGCGCCAGACTGGGGCTGCAGGTTAAAATCTTGCGAAGAGTTTTGATTCTCACACTCCGGAATCTGGAACGCAAGCTCCGTGTCCGCTGCGAGGCCTGGGCCTTGGGCTGTAGGGTCAGTAGTGCATCCTTGGTCAAGGAAGACGAAGTCGTTGATGTTGTAGATGTCTGTGTAGAGGGACGAGTCACCAGCCAGACTGTGGCAGTCAATATCGATGGTGTCGGGGGAAGAGGGAAACCCGTTCTCAAGGACATAGCGATCTGTGTCAATGGTCTCCTGCAGACTGAAAGCAGCGCCGAAGACACTGTCAACAGGTTCTGTAGATGGGCAGCTGGGAATATTTGAGGCATGGGGTGTGAGGCTGTCCGTGATAGCGACAGGTCGGCCGACTGACACTGCAGGTCGCACAACATCTCAGCAGGACGTTGTGTCATGTTGGCGGACGTGAGGCTAGTTACAGGAACAGCCATCACAGACTCCAGGGGCTCAATCTTTAGCTGCTGCTTCTGGGAATCGCTGGCCTTTGAAGTTTCTCCCTTGTTAGAGTCAGTAACAGGGGCAAGCTGTGGCGAGAGAGACGCAGGATCAACGGTGGAGGTTGACATTTCGGTGGTCTCCCCGGTGACGGTAGTGCAGGTGCTTTGATCAGGGGTGTTGTCTGAGAGAAGCTGATCCAAGGGGGCCTGCTGTGAGATAAAAAGATCCGAGGTGATGGCAACAGTGTTGCTTGAGATGAGAGCATCAAGAGAGGATGGCGATGTGGAAGACTCTCCTGTTTTACGGGCTTTGTTCAACTCGTCAATCAGGATCATGTTGGCGCGCTCCACGAGATTTATGCGCGTTTCGAGTTCTTTGTTCCGACGCTCTAGAGCTTCGACTTCGAGGCGCTTGCGCTCACGAGATGATTGAGCTGCACGTCGGTTTCGGAGAACGCGTTCAACTCTACGTTGTTCTTTCTCATCGGCAGTCTTGGCACGTTTTCTATTGAAGCTGGTCAGCACGTTGAATTTATTTTCATAAATAGAATGTCAGCAGCTTACCTTGGAGGGAGATTGGTCTTGGGCTCAGGTAGCACCTGACCCCAGGATTTCCGCTTCTTCACGGGCTTCTTGTCTGTTCCCGAACAGTCGTCATTGCTGCCCGTAGATGAGGCAGCAACAACAGAAGCAATATCGCCAGCTGAGAGGCTGGCGGCGAGGGCTGCTAAAACAACATCTTCCGGTGGGCGATCATCGGTATCGGATTCGGGCTCTGGTGAGTACTGGTTCATAGGATCAGAGGACTCATGAGCAGGTGTGGGAAGCTCAGTAGAAGATGGCGTAAATAGAGGAGAATACGCTTCGCCTGGTAGAGAAACTGTAGACTCTGCGGGAGAGCTTTCGAATTTGACTGTAGGAGTGACAACACTCATGATGGAGGAGATGGAGTCTTTGACAGAAGGAGAGTAGTGATGCAAAAGATTTAAAAGGGCAAATAAAAAGAGTTCGTGGGGTTTCTTCTTCAAGGACGTTTGTATCTTGATAACTTGATTTCGATAATGGCTCTCGAAGGAAAAGGTGAGGGTGTTCTTCTTTCAAACAAGAAGAAAAAAAGAAAGAAAAAGGAACGAGTGAACAAAGGAGGCGATGATTAATTTGGCTGGCTAAGCAAAGTTCATTTGTCTCCCTGCTTAGTCAGTGAAATGAGAGTGGGAAAGACGAGTTCGGGTTAGCCGTTTGGGTTTGGTCGACGCAGTCAGAAATAATGACAATGTGTAATAAAAGAAGAAAGAAAAGTAATGAGTAGCTCCAGGATACCAGTGGAAGTTGACTTAACAGGAAGGACACTTGACTTGGGATGATCAGAGCTTCACGAGTCTTTCAGAATTTCGGGGACAAGAGCATCCTTAAGTATTGAGGACACGTTTCCACTCTGGGAGTGGCTTTTGAAAAGACAAAGTAGGACAATGGACACCTGAGGCCTCAAAAGATACTTTAGTTTGTGCCACTCGGACCGTATATTTATGAAGTACCTCGTGTTCCAACATGGCTGCAGGGGTGTGTATAGTAAGTAGATGGCTCCCCTAAAAACTGGGAAGGCTTGCGCTGTGGGCGAGTTTTGATGTGGAAGACATGGCAAGTAAGTTCCTTCCCACTCCCCGCTTTCACCCCCTTATTCTGTACCTAAAGTGGCAATAGCCAAGCTTGGAGGAAGCGGTCTCAGAGACTGCAGCAGACAATTGGCCAATGGATTAGACAGGGTATAGCATATTCAGAATCTGATGGAAGACTGAACTTGTTTCAGAGAGTTGTGTTTCTTGCCATCTAAGCTAAATGGATCCGATCTAGGGGGGATAGATGGGGCAACTGGACGTCAGGAGAATTCGATATACACCGGAAATATGTAGATGAAGAGAAGATGTAACGAAGGAAAGAGCGAGGAGAAATCCACCGCTCTTTCCCTGTGTATTTCTTTCCTACAATAGGCCCCTGCTCTTGCCCGCTGTTCAAAGCGGATGCATATGCAGGTTTGTGTAGATGCAGATGTTAGACGCAGGCAAGTACACACGTATATGATTGCTATGATAAGGAACTAGTTGGCGTGTCGACGTTGGACATTCAAAACAAGTACGTACGTACGTACATATACATGCTCTAGCTTGAGGAGGCTTTGTCCTCCCTCAGTGGCAAGAGATATGGATCGAGGGCTCTGCACATGTGGGGCAGGTCACAGCCCCACCCACATGTGGTTTAAGGGGCATGAGACGACCAGCCAGTCAATGTTAGCATTCAGTTCGAGGTTCCCACTCTCAGCTCACGTAATACATAGATAGATACGGATGGATATAATGTCGTTGGTTGACGTGCACAACAATACCTGAGCTAAACGCAATGGAATAGCGGCCAATGCTTCTTTCTCACTGTGTGAGATAATGTACAGTGTACATTTTAGCTTAGGGAACACAGTCATATATGTACTTTGTTTGTCTCTTGGCTCGGGAACTCGTACCGTTCTTCCTCTCCCTTTCCTCATCCCTCTTGCGCAAGGGAGACATTGCTAGTCCACAATCCCGCCGCAGGGGCCTCTTCCTGTCCTCTCTTGTACATATTGTCTCCCAAGCCAACGCGGTTCAATTACTACGAAGCCCTCCTCTTAGGTCTGAGCACTTTTTTGTACTTTGCTAATTCAGGGGCTTGCTTACAACGTCGCTCCTGGGATTCAATCTTGCTTCCTTCTTCCTTTTCGTCTTCCTTCTCGTCTTCCTCGCCTTTCAATATTCAGCTTGAGCGGCCACAACCAGGCAAGGCAGGAGTTATCTATCCTGGGACCATCCGACAGAGGCGGAGGCGGTCTCGTCAATCTCTAGATTGCGTGCTAGGACAATCTTGACTCCCTTCCCTCCGTGCCCCCTCCCTCCCTGCCTGTCTGCTCCGGTTTACGTTGTTGTTCGTTTACTGAGGCGGCATGATTGGTCCCAGATCTGTTCTCGAAGCATCCACGCACAAGATATAAAAAGTAAGCAAGGCAATGTCGTGTTTGATCCATGTACAAGGGGAGAATACAAGAATATCTTGATTTTAGCCCTTTCCCAGATTTATACCGAAGATATCGTCGATTGTGTGAATAGCAGAGAGAAGGCAGCCTTTCTCTCCTACACTCTATACAGAAAGTGTGAAGTATGCCCTCTGTATGTCTCTCTTTCCCGGAATGTACAGCATGCATAGACAGAAATCAAAATGTGATTGATATGGGGCCCAAGAGGAGTCAAAGTGGAGATGGAGCCGTTGGGAACAAATGAGGCAACAACCTGCAACACAAAGAAAAAGAAAAGAAAAAGGCTGAAATCCTCAAGATTTCTTTAGATATTGCATCAGTCTAGATGTTCATGTTGATTCGCCTCGTGTGGCTGAGGTTCTACTTACTGTACAAACACAAGTACATGTCAGCTCCAATTTTGCACTTGCCTTTGCCAAGATCTTGTCTGAAGGAGAAGGTGCTTGCTTTCCAGCGGGTCGGTTGAAGTCAAGCAGTTGCTTGCGTTGAGAGGGGGGGCTGGCATGAATGGACTGTAGATCATGAAATTTTGTGGGCCTACCTCTACCTGCCTTTGCCTGTCCTTGACCTCAATGCCAACTGAAAGAAAGCGGCACCTTCCTCAAATTCTCAGCCCCTTTGCCTTGGCAGTGCTGGCGGCCTGGCCGCTTGGACTCGAAATCCCTCCAAACGAAGAAGACAGAAGAAAAGAATGTGGAGCTCTTTGATCTTTGACTCACGTTTTTAATCACGATACAAGATCAGAAATATTTACACACAAATGCAAAGGGAAGCCCAGCCAGCTCAGCCAGCCCAGCCCATACTGGGAAATGGGGCTCCGGATCACACGTTGATGCCCGTCAATGAAACGGTGCACTTGCATCCCGCTTGCATCCCGCTTGCCTTGCGATGGGTTTCCCGCTTGCATGTGTTAAGCTTTGGGAACAACTCACTATGGCGGTGAGAGACAGCCATCAACACTATATAGCGGTTCCTACACATGCTTCTATGTTATGGGAGAGGGGGCGGGGGCGGGGCGGGGCGGTAATCTTCATCCATGCTCTTGAGAGCCAACATGTACCGCCCGACTTGACTCTCTCACTCTATTTCCGTCCTCCAGTTGTAAACGGACTCGACATCCGGATGGATCAAGAAATGGGTCAAGCAGAAAGAACGTCTGATCATCTGATAAGTCGAATAATCCAATGGCCTTTTCCAAGCTTGTTAAAGTTGACCGATTAGAATTAACAACCTGCACGTGCATCTTGGGTAACAAGTCTGCAAGAAAATTCTCCCTATCGTCTTGGGGTGGTGGGTGGTGTGTTGTGTGTTGTGTACAGTCCTCTCGTGAATCTTGTAAGCTCCTCCACTTGATTCACAGCAACTTGCGGTGAGGCCTATTTGCTCATCTGTCGTCAACTTGTTCTGCAGCCTGTGTACTGCGTGAAGTCATGCATGATTCTGCATGTCTGCATATACAGATGGGGATTTCAATAGTCAGACACCGACATTTATGATGCCGGTTCTGTTCAGATATTGAGTATAGCCGTGGATGTTGAATAAAGACTTGATAACATCTTTGAGATATCTGCACGGAGCTGTCAAACTTGTAGTCCGTCCGTCACTTGAGCAACGGTTGTGTATATCACAAGTAAAACAATGGAGGGGGGGGATGATGTCCGTTAGGGTTGAGATGTATACAATCACGTGCCAACCAACAGGGGGAGGCTTACCCCGCTAAAGACGGCGGCAACAAACAAGCCTTACCAAAAGCCGTGATATTAGTTGGCATTTATTGAATGCTGATTTCAATCAAGAAACCAGTCCAGCCCAGTTAGCTAAGCCACGAGGCTGAGACAGTACTTTTTGAGTCCTTATTCTATCACTAAAACTACAACAGTACCAAAAGTAGATTTGCTCATCACCACTTCTATTTCGCACCCATTCGTCATCAACACAGCACAACACAAACACCATCTTCCATACATACTTTTGGCCCCAACTCCTTGAACCTTTCAACCCTTGATTTCATCAAGATAGAACAAGCGCACACCACCTAAATTTTGCATTGCACCGGGTGAATTAGACATCACTCAAAATGAACAACCGTCAGATGGCTCGCGACATGCAGGTCGAGTTTAATGCTCGGGTAAGTCTTCTACCTTTGATATATATATATTATCAGATTGTCCATGAGCGCTAATAACTCACCCCATCACAAGTTTCAAGCAAAGCAGGCCCGTCGCGAGGCCCAAAAGGCTGCCAAGCAAGATCCCATTCTCAAGAAGCAGATTCAAGAGGTAAGATGCACTGCTACCGATAACCTCTGCTCAGGAGAGATATTCCCAACAACATATCTACAGGCACTCCATCTCAAGCAAAAACAAAACAATAACATGTACACAACGATATTGCACTGCTAACATTTGCATCTATCAATCCAGCTTCTCAAGAAGGGCGAAACCCAGAAAGCCTATGCCAAAGCTAAAATGCTGCTGTCAAAGCAGGCTCTGGCACAACAAATGGACCAGATGGCCGATATGGCAGAGCTGTCAGCAGCCCAAATCCAGGCCAACAACGCCATGAACCGCATGACGACCATGATGGCATCGTCATCACGGACCATGTCGGTGGCACAGCGCAACATGAATCCAGAACGGGTAAGGAAGAGTATTGACAAAAAACGGTGTATGTACTTTGAATAGGTCACTGACGTCAAACTCCTTCATGCAGACTCTTTCCACTCTGGAACAGTTCCGCCAACAAAACGAAGAATACGCTATGTCCAACGGTATCTACCAGGACGCCATAACACAGAGTACCAGCACCCAAGTGTCAGAAGATGCAGTCCACGAGCTTCTTGGCAAGTTGGCTGATGATGCGGGTGTTGAACTCAGCGCGGAACTCAACAGTGCCGACCCTATTACCACAGAGCCCCAGACAAGCGAACCGACAGCAGAGGAAGAAGATAAGTTGCAGCAAAGACTGCGCGCTCTGCGCGCTTAGGAGTTGCGAGGGTTTGGAGTTGGGATATGCATTGATCCGGTTTTATCTACTTGTTATTTTATGCTACTTTTGTACTACCCACCTTTGCGATGATGTTGATGTAAACTGCTGCGGTGATAAGATAAAAAAGGCGCTTGGCAGCCCGACTGCATGCATCACCATGTGAATTCAATGTCTGCGTATGTACTTACATAGCTACGTATGAACGAACGAACGAACGAACGGGTGCATGTATCAATGTATGTAGCCATCTATGGATGTGAAATGAATATTTGCCCTACATGTAAAGACTCGCCACCGCTGTGATGTCCCTCTTAATTAGTTCCTGTGCTGTCTGCATCTTTTGGTACAGCTCCGGATCGCCGATTATTCTCGCTGCATTCTTTACCTCTCTGCAGGTCTCATCGAGTCTGGTAATGGTACGGACTATGGTGCCTTCTAAAACATCAGTGAGGTTCGTGATGTTCTTGAAGCTCATGCCCCGGGCCCACTCGTAAACCACCTCAACGAGGCCGAACCGAGGTTGGCTCACAAAGTCGTTTGACTCATCAGAAGACTGAATCACCTGATACGCTGTCTGAATGTCATTGACCTTTTTGCTGATAGAAATGATGGTCTCTTTGGCCCGTTCAAGATTGGAAGTCAGGGTAGGCATAGACTGCGTTTTCTCTTGGAACACGAACGCGCTGAGAAGAGCTGCAATTTCCGCAGGCTCGTAGTCAGAAAGCACATTGTCCAAGATTAACTCTGTCAAGACAAGTTCGTCGCCAGAGTGAATCTCACAGGCTACCTTTCCTTTGAGAAGAATGCGGGTGTCGTCATCAATGAAATTGAGCGTCTTTAAAACCTGGATACGCTGGTCGTAGTCGGGCATCAGTTGGAGATTCTGATCAGTGAGAGATTGACGAAGCTGGGCAATCTTTTCTCGAATGAGCCACTGGTCATGGCACATTGCATACTAGACGCAACAGAAAGAGAAGCGAACAGGAATATAGATTAGCAAATGGCCACTGTAGATGATGGTTGGAGTACGCGCCCGGAATGTACTGTACTTACGTGCTTGATGAAGTTTGGACACATCATAATTTCATCGTTCGTTGCCGCCTCCTCCAGAGCCATACGCTTTTGGATCATGTCCTGAAGATTGAGGTTTTGAACTTTGTCGAGGGTCACCTCGGTGAAGTTACCATTCCACTCAAGACAGTAGCGATGGAGTATGTCTTTAGCCTTTTGATATTTCTCGCCTCCATTGAAGATTTCGGGAATGACAGACTTGACCACAGTGCGAGTTAAGCTTTGTATTTGAGAAACGGGGATGGTATCAACCTTGGTGTAGACATGTTTCTTCGCTTTCTGAAGAGAGGTATACATACCCATAAATTTGGGCAGGAAGGGAAGAAGATCAGTTGAGTTTCTGGCGTCCCGGAAAGGCTTTAGAACCAAAACCATGACACTGGGGTTGTTGGGATCACTCCGATGAGTAGTTCCGTTGGAGAGTAAAAGGGCAAAGGTCCGGATGCCTTCGTAGTCCAGTACTACCAGGCGTCCAGGGGTAAAGATTCTCCGACCAAGAGGAGTCGCAATAAGGCCCTTGTAGAGGTCAGATGTGAGTTGCATGTAGCTCTGGCCCGCATTATGGCAAGAGTCCATGCGCTCATCGCAAGTATCGCAAGGGTCGCGCTTGATCTTGGCTAGATCAGCTTCTGAAATCTTGACGGCCTTTTCGTGTTCTGGAAGTAGTTGCTGAGTGGCATGTTCAGAGAAACTGCGCTTAATCATTTCCTCAATCTTCAAAGCCTCGACACGTAGCAGGTTCAAAATCATGTTGTAGGTCAGCCGGAATTGGGATCGGAGTTTGGAAGGTTGGCCGAGCATCATTGTCCGTAAGTCTGCAACTGGAGGAGCTTGGTCACCACCGGGAGCAACGATGATGACAGAGCCAACTGTATCAAGCCCGCGACGACCAGCACGCCCCGCCATTTGCGTGTACTCTCCAGGCAAAAGATTCCGAAAAGATTGACCATCGTGTTTGCGGTATCCAGAGAAGACGACAGTTCTGGTAGGCAGGTTGAGGCCCATGGCAAACGTTTCGGTGGCGAACAAGACTTTGACCAGAGTTTCAGCAAAGAGAAGCTCTACGAGTTCCTTCACAATGGGCAATAGGCCACCGTGGTGGACAGCAATGCCTCTGCCGAGAAGCTCACGAAGGCGGACGATTTGGGGGAGGGTTCTGTCTTCAGGTTTAAGCCGAGCGATAGACCGTTCGATCAGCATGTGGATGGCACTTTTTTCTTTAGCATTGCAAAAGTCTTGGTTGCTGAGAGCATCGGCGTTTTCCTCACAGCGCTTTTTGGAGAAGACGAAGATACAGGCTGGGAGCAGGGTCTGCTTCTTTAAAAACTGAACCAACTGCACCCATAATGTCTTATCTTGAGCTGCGGATGTTGAGCCACCAGGACGCCCAACCTTGCCCATATGGCCGGGGTTATGGCTGGCACGGGGAGTAAAACCACCACGGCCTCCTCTTTGTTGACCGCTACCACGTTGTCCCCCGCGTTGACTACCGCCCCCTCTCTGCGGGAACGAGCCCCCACGGCCTCCCCGACCATTTGTCTGGGTTAGTTCCTTGCTCTTGTCACGGCCTTGAAGGACCATGTTGGCTTGCTTCCAACCTGGCTCAAGAAAGTTCTTGGTGGCGTCCACGATTTTGTGAATATCCTTTCCAGCCCATAGATAGTGTTCTAGAGGCACGGGGCGTTTTGGTGTAGAAATGACGTAGATGTTTTTCTTCTTTGTGCGACCAACCCATGATGCGAAATCCAACGTATTAGGTACCGTGGCAGAAAGTAAAATGAGGGAAACATGCTCAGGAAGCATGATGATGACTTCTTCCCAGACCACACCACGCTCAAAATCGTTGACATAGTGAACTTCGTCAAAGATGACAAATTCAACGTCGCGAATGATGTCAGCGCCGCGGTAGAGCATGCTCCGAAGAATTTCAGTGGTCATGATCAAACAGCTGGCATCAGAATTGATCTGCACATCGCCAGTCAAGATGCCGACATCATCAAAGGTCTGGCGGAAGTCACGAAACTTTTGATTGCTGAGGGCCTTGATAGGGGAGGTATAGATCGCTTTGGTCATGTGCTTGGCTGCGAGTGCAATAGCATACTCAGCAACAACTGTCTTTCCAGCTGATGTATGGGCGGCCACAAAGACCGAATCGCCGTTTTCCAGGTGATAGATTGCTTCCTTTTGAAACACATCCAACTCAAAAGGCCATTGTCTGGCCATGTCTGGAACGAGTTCGTGAAAATTGGGAATACCCTTGTTAATGTCGACCATATGAGCCCATTGTTGGGTAGCCTTCCGTGCTGAAGACGCAGCAAGGGCACCATGGGAGCCAAGTGACGGGAATTCGACAGGAAGTAAAGTGTCAATGTCTTCTTGCTCTTGGTCATTTTCTTCGGCATCGCGTTCATCACGGCCGTCTTCTTCCTGTTCAAGGCCATGCGAATTCAAGCCGCTCGAACCATACTCGGACTGTTGGGGCTCTTCTTCAAGAACCCGTTTAACTTCGGCTGCCTCATTCATATCCCCCTTGAGCTTAGGGAATCGAATGCCACGAGACAGACCCGGTGCTGTGTCAAGAAGGGTGCTGTCTCCATTAAGAGTAATGACACGCTCAAGTTTCTTCTGCACTTCGGCCAGCCCAGAATCATCACGGGTTCTGAGACTATCCTCGTAAGCAGCAGTGGATTCTACAGAATCAAGCCCACCCGGAGCAAAAGGAAAGAAACCAGCACCACCTCTGACAAACTCGGAGCGTGTGGCTGGCTTTCTAGAAAATGATGTGGAGTTTTTAGCAGTGGCACTGCTTGCAGGAACAGTCACATTGACATGGCCAGATACTCGACCCTCAAGACCTTGTCGGTGGAAGCGACTGATGGTGCGAGACTGAGTGGGTGCAATTTGAAACAGATCAGAGTATTCGATGGAAGATGACCATCTCCTTGAGAAGAAAAGAAAAGAAAGTTAGAAAGAGTTCCAAGTGAAGTAAGGAGGAATGGAATGACGATAGGATATGAAGTGGCACATACTGTTGAAATCGGGCAAGCCAGTCTGATGAGAATGAAGCAGGAGGAGAGAGAAAGTCTCGTTCAAGCTGCCCTTCAACGCTTTCAGTGTCTGTAAAGACTATAGAACCCGGCTGGTTGGTGGGTTGATAGACATCGAACAGGAATTGATCAATATCTTCATGGCCATCTGACTCAAGGAGCGAGAGCTTGCCGAGAGCCTCACTGAGGGTGATGTTGCACGACGTCATGGCAGCGGCAGGTTGGGCTCAGCTGCCTATGACGATATGCGACCCAAACACAAGCGCCTTGTTGATGACGAAGGTGAGGCGGAAGAGGGGGAGTCGCTTGCTTTGGCCGAATGGGCGGTGGTGTTGAGAAGTTGGTTACCCCGTACGAGGTTTTAACTTGGAGGAAAGAAAAGAGCCTAGTTACCGAGACGGAGTGGGTATCAAGTGCAACGTTATGAAGCTGGTGGCATAGGTGTAGTAAGTAGTTGTCTGTATCGCCCGGCATACGAGCACTACCCTTTGTAGTTTTGAGTAGGATTTATGGTTTGGCAGAATCATGGAGGTTTAGGGTGGGGGTTGATATGTTTGGTTTGAGCGGGAAGAGGAAAAAGGACCAAAGGTATCAGTACGTATGGGTTAACAAGCCCCACTGTGAAATTTCCATCGGAGCCTGAATGCATTAGGAAGGCTTTAGCCCTACTATTGAAAAGGGTTCGAATAGAGGAGTTTTAAGCGCAAAGCAAATAGTTAGCTTCGAAAAAACTCTCAGAGTATAACTGTTCTCGTCATCCGTCATTTATTCTCGCGCGCCAGTATATTGTAGATAGTGTACAGAATAGCGAAGATATATAATGCTAGCATGCCGATCGGTTTGACGACGAAGTGTGTTGAGTTGGAAGAAACAGGCGTCGATGAGACAATAGATTACAGATGACCGTATACCTCTTCTCTTCTATATGGACATAGGTGATGGTGAACCTGCCAGTCATGGCCGAGAGCATCATGATTTATGGCTTCCGATGGGTGTCTTTGTGTTCAACTACCCCACAAGGCCCATTCACGGGGGGGGGGGGGGGGGGAACGAAAGGGTGCAAGTCCTATCGAAACGTTTGCAATTCTAATATGGACTTTGACACA
>JAXHKQ010000173.1:0-40981 GCA_038407185.1 Chalaropsis ovoidea | reverse complement strand
GCCAAAAGAAGATAGGAGCAAAAAAGACTGGAGAACATCCTTGTATCAGTGCCCAATACAATACCATAATCCATCCCAGAGCAGAGTCGAGATTTTTCTCTTCGCCTTGCGTCCTCCTCCGCCCCGCCTCGTCCTGGAAATGAAGTATTACGTTATGTGACCACCTCCTCAGGCCACTCGAGTCTCAATCACAGCGCCGTGCCGTGCCGTCTATTGCCTCGTTGGTCTGTCTGTATCAAATGACTTCCCTTTGGCGTGTATGTCCGCTGCTGACGTCACATTATCGACTGAGCTAAGACAGAAGGAGCAGGCTTAAGAAACAAAGGGACTGCGATTTCCTTTAAAGGAAATAACAATATGACATTATGTCCCCCCCCCTTTTCTTATGTTATGCTGTCTGTCGACCAATGTGCCATTGCGCCATGTACATGTATATGTATGTGTACATATACATACATAATTCTCACTTCTCTCTCACCGGTCCGTCTGCGCCCTGTAGCGTAGCTGCGTCCATGTTACATATGCAGGCGCTCGTAATACATACACATTTGCAACCTAACCGGCCTTGCATACCAACCCAGAGCGCCATCCATCTTCTTATCTGCCTCTTTTCAGCAGGCTGTACCTTCTGGTTTCACACAGCACCCCTCCAAGAGCCTGTGGGCCCATCCCAAAAACCGTTTCAGGGCTGTCTGTAATTTCGGGGTGGGACAGCCTCACTTACACCGATGTGAATCTAGGCTGGAAACCAATGACACACTTGCGCTCATGGGCATTAACTGTTCATGTGGCATGATTGCGGCGATGAGACGCCAGCACGGCGCCAGCACGACGCCAGATTATGTAGCTCTGCGCCAGCTGCCTCTTCACGCCGCCCCACCGAAAGTCTGCAAACTGCGCGTCGGGAGGCAAGGCAAGCCCGTCCTAATGAAGCACAAGCGGGCTGCAGCCTGATGGATTGGGCATCACACACACATACACGCATGTGTGTTGCAGTAGTCTTTGTCTTGGGCCCTCTGTCTCCCACTAGTACACTGCCACTATTATATGACTGACACTGGCAGTGGCACTGACGCCCGTCCCTCCTTGTCAACCCGGCCTACACCGACCCATGCGCATAAGATGCGGGCTGCGTGTGTTTCTACATGTGTACCTGATCCAAGGTTGAATGCTCATCTCATGTGAGCCTAGAACTGACCATCCGTCATGGTGACTATTCTTCCTCACGGGTGGCCGGGCATATAGACGCTGCTGGGGGGCGTCTGTTGTATTTCTTTTTCTCTCAGCAACTGCATGTGGGAAATAGACTCACGCCTGTGTGCTGGGCGGCGCCTCTCGTCATTCTCTCTGTTCCTGTGCTCGACCTTTGCAATCCCAAGTCAGGTAGTCCTATCACACGGTGAGCAATACTGTAGGCAGAGAATGGCAAGTTTTTTTTTTCAAATGTATTCATGCATGGTAGACGCCAGGTAGCCGCCTATGGCGCAGGTCATGAGGGTTCACTTCACATCAAGTGTGACTCCGTAGCGAAAAAAAAAAGAAAAGAAAAGAAAAGAAAAGAAAAGAAAAGAGACGGCATGAGAGGAGTTGGCGGCAGTCCACTGCAGGGGCCAGATGCCTGGGGGGGGGAGAGAGAAAAAAAAAAGAAAAAAAAAGAAAAAAAAAGAAAAAAAAAGGAAAAAACTGAGAAACAAAACAAAAGAAAAAAAACGCAAACGAGCGTCTACGCTCCAGATACCCGGATCGTCAATGTTCTTTTCCTCGCGGGTAGTCTCTCAAGTGATAAGGCCGCAAGCGCTACACAAGACGAGACGAGATATTGGCAACAGCAGTAACAGCACAAAACAGGCAGGAGGTAGTCCAGCCCCACACTTCCCGAGTCTTGTGGTACCTTCCGATTTTTTTTAGTTCAGGTTGACACTAAGCCAGAGAGAGGCTTGAATCTAAAGCCAGTTCTAAACGGCTTTGTGGTGGTACAATCTAACAAGCTAGGAATGAAGGGACGAGGCCAAGGGCAATAGAACAATCCACGAACAATGAAAATAAAAGACAAGACATAGGATCAACGCCTCAATCAAAAGAAAAGCCCCCAACAACGAAAAATAAAAATAAAAATAAAAATAAAAAAGCGGAATTAATTGTCGAGTACCTCTGACAATGCAAGGGAAGACGAAGCCAGATCAGCCCCACCCGCTCTGCCAAACAGCCAATCACAGTATCCCATCCCCTCATCTTACTTGCGTTGCCAACCAAACGCGCGCGTACAAGCTAAGCAGACCTAAACCCTGGAGGGTTGCCGATAGATGGCTCCATCTTTCTGCAGGCCTGGCCAATCATGGTGGGTTGCGTTTTGGGAGGACGGATGACAAAGCACAGACCAAAACTTAATGTGACCGTTTAAAGAGTTCAAATGAGACGAGCTCTTGTTCGTTTTGCTGTTCTCTTGCTCGTTCATTTTTTTTCTTGTTTCTTAGGCGAGAAAACTTTTTGTCAAGAGCACTGGCAGGGTTCACTTGTTGTCTCGGAAATTATGTTCCTTCCGAAGCTTCCGCTCGCCTGCTTTGTATTGCTGTTGTGGTGGTGTTGTCAGTATATTATTGTGATGTTGTGCGGATATGCAGTCATCATTAGGTGGTTCGTGTGTTCTGTCCCTTTTTTTTTTCCTTTTCCTACTCTTGTTGCCTATCTAGCAGTCGTTTCTTTTTGTGACCGGCCGAGATGCGGCTTTATCCGCTGTGAATGTTGTACTCCCTGTTTTCAACCCACACTAAGACGGCCCAAAGTACGATGTGTGATCGGATGACCTTTATAAAACGACCATGTTTTTTTTCTTTTTTTTCTTTTTTTTCTTTTTTTTTCTTTCTTTTTTTCTTTTTCTTCTCTTCTCGAAACACAAACAACACCCATCTTCCCTTTCTCCTTCCCTTGCCAATCCATACAGCCCATATATGGTCTGCCATCGCCATCCATGTCATCCCTAGCCAACCAGGAACCAGTTCAAGTACCGACTGTCTGTTTGGAGGGGGGGCTGTGCAAGGATATATGACCTGTCGATAATCTCCTCGCTCCATAAACTTGTTGTGGTTAAGTCCCACCCGCCAACAGTAGCCGCACCTATTGACCATTGCGGTTATAACTTAGTGAACTGTTGCTTGTTTGTAGCTGAAACTGAGCACAAGCTGACTGTATTGCTTAGGATTCCTCAGTCCACAACAAGAACAAGAGGCGGCAAGGAATACACGCATACCGGAAAGCGCAGCGCGTCTTTTCACTTACTCATGGACCCCTCTTTGGGACATCCATATGCACACGGTGCACGGTGTAGCTTCATCCGAGCTTACACGCAGGCCCGGACTCTTGATCTCTATCTCCGTTTTTTCCTACTTGGTCATTTCTTACCAAACACAGTATGCAAGATAATGCATGGTTCCTAGGGGAGAGAAAACTAGCTTCGGTTGTGCTCTGCGTGTTACATTATTCCAAGGCCGCAGAATAGAGACACGGCGAGCAACGGCCAATGTTAAGTCAGGTCCGGTCAGGTTTTGTAAGCAAGGGTTAGGGTTGCCTGATCCGCTTTCTGCTTCTGTAGTACAAAAAAACCGCCCTAGAAGCTTTTTCTTATTGCAGTTACTCTAAGCAATTGGCTCCTAGATAGAGATGGACTCGAAGAAATCTCGTCTAAGACACCGCAACTAACATGGTAAGAACTCAAACTGCACATGAAATTCACAGGAAATAAAGGGAAAGCGATATGGACGAGGTACAGCCATAACACAACTGCCCAAAGAAACAAGGCGCAGGGTTTCTGGCTTAAGGCTTTCACTGGCTTGTCGTGCAGTGACGGGGGACGGGGGCCGGCCTCAGTGTATCAAGCTTCCCTTGCCTCTGCAGGCAGGCAGGGGACACCCTTGTAGTGCAGAGTGGAGGATAAGATTGATTCCATATGCCTGCATGCTCCCAACTACTCTTGCCTTGGAGGAGACAAAAAAACAGCGCTGCCCTTCTACATCCATCAGTCTTGGAGTGCTGTTAACTTGTCTACCCCTCTCTTGCTTTTGCAGCTCTGTCTCTGTGGGCGGCTAGACTGAGCCGCTATCGCCACCCGGAAGTGGGCGTATATACAGGACCGGAAGATATCCCTCCCTGGTCTTCACATGTAGTCTTTTTTTTTCTTTTTTTTTTCATTGCAAAGGGAACGCAGTGATTTAGTGTTGATAGAAGATCATAGCATGTCAGACAAAAAAATATTAGAACTCCGCGGAGAAAGAGGAGTCGGAAGAGGAGAGAGTGTCTGTGAGAGCAAAGCAGAAGGGGTGGGAGGAAGACACAGGACAGGATAGGACAGGACAAGGCCAAGACCGGCTAGGCTCGAACTATCTCTCAACTGTTGTCTTTGTCTTTTCTGGCTCTTAGTCTTAGCCCTGCCTTGTCCTTGTCTGTCTTGCCTCGTCCCTGGTGGATCTGATTGACTTCGGCTTGGACTTGGGCTGGGGCTTCTCTTGATGCCAGTCTCAAAGAACCGAGCCCGAGGGCGTGTAGCTTCCTCAGTGAGCGCGAGGGAGGGAAGAGTGGGGAGGGGCGTCAACTGCTCGTCCATCCTCATGGTCTTGCACTTTCCTGATCAAGCGCGGGCTTGACCTGCTGCTTTGGCCAGAATCATGGGCGTGTCTTGCTATGGTATATATCCTCGCGGCTAGACCAGGTCTTTCTCCCCGTTCCGTTTCTGTCGTTTCTTGATACTCTTGTCTCCTGCGTCGATCTTCTTGACTCTTGACTCTCTGGTTTTATACCTTGGCCTTCACCCCGAGACTGTCCCTCTCTATTCTTTCTCTTCTTCTTCCTCCACTTCTCTCTTGCTTGCAGTCAGTCACCCACTCACTTACTCACTCACTCGGTCCCTCCGTGCCTCTGCCATAGCCACCATTGCCACTGAACAGGTCGGCCTTTGTCTTGACCCAGCAGCCCACTTCCTCTCTGCCTACACACACGCTTGTAGCTGTCTTATCAGGCCTCTTCCTTCCTCTCCTACGACCTCTTTTTTCCCTCTTTTTTTTCCCCTCCAGTACCCTTTACACCGCCATCTACTATGCAGAGCAGCCAGCCTGTGCCGTTTACGGTGACGCCTTCCTCTGCCTTGCCAAGCTCAGCCTCTTCGTCCCGGTCTATAAATCGAGGCCACAGGCCGGCCGACTTGTGTGTCTTTTCTCTCGTGAGCCCATCGTCTTATAGCCAGGCTGAGAACGCCACAGACCTGCTGGCCCAAGGCGCATTCAACGATCTCGACTGTGCTTATAGTGCTACTGTGAGTCCTCCTGCTACCCGGAAGAATAAATACCCTCCCTCTGCCGCCGTCCCCATCCCATGTGCTCTGGCCCCGTCCTCTCATAGCAGGCCAGTACCCTGTTTTGCTGCTCTTCTTCTTCTCCTTCTTCTTATTCCTCGTTTCTTCAACAACAGACGGTCCGTCTCTATTGTCGTTGTCACAGTCCTCTGGGCGTGCAGTAGACAAGAAAGCACGAGCGAAATAAGCCCCAAGGCGAGGGAGGAGCAGGGAAACAAGAGACAAGCCTGCTGCTAGCAAGGGCGCCCACCAAGCGAAGCAATCCCAGGCCACAGTCACGTCTCAGGGAGAGAAAAGAGCTACAGCAACAAAGAAGCCCCGTCTTGGTTCTGGGGCTTCCTTGCTCCTTCGAGGTGTTCTAGTCGACTCCGGGGCTTCCCTGTTTCCGTTGTTTGTTGGCCATCTGCACAGGGTCCTTTTTTTCTTTTTCTGTCCCTTTTCTTCTCTTGTCTCTTTCTGGTGTCTTTCTTGTGTGAGTGCTTGCTTGCTTGCTTGCTTGTCAGTCAGTCAGTCAGACTTTGCCTTTGCCTTTGCTGCCCGTTCCCTTTGCCGTTGCCGTTGCTGTTGCTTTTACCACCCACCCCTCTCCTCTCCCCTCTCCAACCTCGCACTCGCCTCCTGCTCGTTCTATGCCCCCGGACTTGTCACTTCTTAGGCTCGAGGGAACGCCCATGATCCTTGTCCTGGTTTGTGCCACTACAACGCAAGCGAGACAGAGGCAGTAGTATAGCATGCCAAGTGTCTATGGGTGGACGATGGAAGAGCCAGGCTCTTTGTCTTTCGGCTTTTGTCTTTTGGCTTTTGTCTTTTGGCCTTGGTCTTCTTCGCTTGTCCTGTGTCCTCTTTGGTCTATATTATCTGCTGTTCCTTTTCAACTCTCGTTCTCTTCCCGTCTCTCCGCTCTTGCTAACCTCTTCTTCTTCGTCTCTCTCATAGGCCTCGTTTGATTCGTATCAGCCGTACGAACCTGTCGCTAACCCCATCCTCACGCCTCTTTCACTTGGTTCCTACTCTCCCCCCGTGCTGTCAGTCGACAGTGAAATCATGCAGCAGCAGTCGCAGTACCACCAGCGCCCACAGAGTGAGGGCCAGGACCACTCTCAGCAGCAGCAGCAGCAGCACCAGCACCAACACCAGCATCAACAGCACCAGCTCGCCAAGCCACCCTCGTCCAGTCTCTGGAGCGAGGCCCTGGGCTTGCACTCTGCCACTACCAGCCAGAGCAGCCCTTTGACCAGCGCACACATGCAGGGCCAGGCACAGACACAGGCGCAGACGCAAGCAGAAGTGGTAGCGAGTGCCGGTGCTGCATTTAACGGCATGCCGTTCATGGTCTCTGCAGGCATGGACATTGCCCCGCCGCCTGCTACGTACTATGCAGGATACGAGCCGAGGGCTTCGGCCCGGCCACAATATCACCATGCCCAGCAGCAGCAGCTACCGCCACCGCAGCAACAGCAGCAGCCGCAGTATCAATATGTTATGTTGGCCCAGCCGCAGGATGAATATTCACAGTTCCAGCAGCAGCAGCAGCAGCAGCATCAACAGCAGCAACAACAGCACCAACAACAACCTCAGCACCCAATGAGCCACCTTCCAGTGACCCTCCCCAAACCCGCCTCTGTCTCTAGATCTTCCGCCAAGAATTTGCCCATGTCTGCAACGACAGCGCCCAGGGTTGACCATACAAACCGTGTGACGAAGCCGTCTCAAAAGACTACCCCAAAGGCTCGAACGGCCAAGAACACTGCCAGTTCCAGCTCCAGCCGTGGCTCCAGCCGTGGCTCCAGCCGTGGCTCCAGCTCTGCCAGCAGCAGCGCCTCTGCCCGTCGCCAGCCCACCACACGCGAGCCCACGCCGCCGCTCGAGTTCAAGACCAACACGCCCGAGCAAGAGCGCCACCTGCTGACACTGCGGCGTGAATACAGCAGGCTCAAGGGCACCAACATGTGGGACCAAATAACCGACAAGTTCAACGTCTCCAATGGGAGTGACAACGGAAAGGCCGCCCTGCAGATGCGCATATCACGCTCCAAGAAATACCTCGTCTGGCCCAAGTGTGAGGAGGAGTTCCTGCTGCAGGCCTTCCGCCAGGACGAGGAACAGCGCTACACGCGCCTGCTGAACGCCATGCAGAAACTCGGCAGCGGCGCCTACATGCCCTGGAGCGCAACCAACATCGAGGCCAAGCTGGTGGAGATGGGCCTCGAGTCGCTGTACGTCGACCCGGACACCAAGATGCGCAGTCGTCCGCGACCACCGGCCCAACAGGAAGACGAGAACGGCAACAAGCGAGCGCGCAAGTCAAAGGACATGGACATCTTCTACCGCGGCCACATGGAAAAGCAAGACCAGCTGCACCCGCGGCTGGACGATGACGAGATAGACGACATGTGGGATGAGATGAGGGAGATCCGGAGGGAGGAGGCGTATGACGACGGCATGGAGTGAGTCTACGGGGAGCGCGATTGTGCAGTGTTTCCTCTGTTTCTCTTGTCTTTTTGCACCTTCTTTTCATGATTCATATCATCTCCATGGTGATCTTACTACGCCTGTGTATTCTCCCCTCTTCACACGTCACGTCACGTCTGCGGTTGGTTGTATGGGGTGGGATGGGCTTGGGGGGGGGCCCTGGTGAGTTTTTACTCCTTCTTGTTTATTTTTTTTTCGGCATGTTCGTTTGGAACATGTGTCTATATTTCTTGTATCTCTCCAGTTTTGTTATCACAAGCAAAGAATATCATTTCGGTTTCCTGTCCTGGTTGATTCAAGTCTGTCCTGGGCCCATGCTGGTGTAAGAGAAGTAAAATAGCATTTATTTTACAGGGACTTTATTGCTTTGTAAGAGGCCCATTTTCAACAACAGCAACTGTCGTAGCTCCCCTAGCCCAATGGTAGGGCGTCAGACTTCTAATCTGAAGGTTGCGGGTTCGAGTCCCGCGGGGAGTTCTGCTTATTTTCTTTTTATTCTTTTGCTCTTTTTTCCTCCTAACTCATGGACTTGGTTTGGTCAATTGTCGTGAGTCGATTTACCCTAGCTAATAACACTGCCTGTCCTTTTGGTCATGAATGATGGCCATTATGTAGAGTACTGCTATAGCTGTCACATCAACCTAATCATGCCTAACCTTCAAGCAGGCTATGAAACAGCGAGCTTGGCAGGAAACAAGCAGCATTAATGATGCTGGGTAGCAATATGTATGCATGCATGTTCGAGCTGGCAGCAAGAGTGACGAGCAGATGAGAGGAAGGGACATGAAAAAAGGAAAAAAAGAAAAGAAAAGAAAAGAAAAAAAAGAAAAGAAAAAAAAGAAAAGAAAAGAAAAAAAAGAAAAGAAAAAAAATAATGCCCAACAAATACACAAGCTCAGAACCGGAGTCGAACCGATGACTTTAAGAACTGCAGTCTCACACGCTACCACTGCGTCATCTGAGCTGCTCGATCTGCCTGCAACTAGCCTTCAAGTCTGCTGGAAGACTCCAGAGAGCACGTGACTTGTTGGGCGTGAAGCAACCTTTCATCTGCCACCAACATGATGACAGCATGGTGACAGTACACAAATCTGGCACGTTGTATCTTGAGTAAAGAATGCAGCCTCCCGCATGCTTAACCAAGATCTTGCTGCTCGTATTAAGCACTGATGCTACATAACCCTATATTTATATGTTAACCCTAACATACACTGACTGGTCTGGTTGGCTCTACATGTTCGTCCAAGCTTTTGACAATCTGCAAACAATCAGTCAGCAGGCTGCATCCCAGATGGTCTCCAAGACCTAGACAGGGGGGCCTCGAATCGGGAATCGCTTTGGTTCTGGATGGCGCGATTGTGCCATAGTTAATACAATGGCGCTAAGTAATATGAGGTGCAAGTTAGCGTCTGATATGGCGATAGCTAACTCGAAAACAGAGGCGCATGATAAAGGACATGCCGGCGGCCCGCATAATGGACGCGCAAGCTGTGATGTTTGATGCTGCGAGGCAATTTGCCGTAGTGTTTTTGTGTTTTTGTGCCTCCTCGTCTGTTCTAGAAGCCCTGCCACTGCTTGTTTCTGCCAGTCGTTGGTGTCACTCACGCCTCACGCACGTCAGAGTCGGGGTTATAGTTTGTACTGCCTGCTACTGCAGGACAACCAAGAACAAACACAGCAAGCCAAAGAAAAGCCTTGGCTGGCAGGGGAAACCCGAGAAAAAAAAAACTAGACAGCACCCTAATCCAAAAAAGAACACAACAAACGCAAAGACCAAGAATAGAGTGGCCGAACAGGGCCAATGACGTTTTAAAGCGCAGCGCCCTGGCCCGCTTCTGATCGGTCCGCTTGCCAAGCAGAGCAAGGGAATCCCTTCGTCCAAAGTGCAATATCAAAAAACCCCCCGGCCAGGAAATACACGGAGTTTTTGGAAGCAAAAAAAAAGCGAGTTAGTGGGGTTTATGGCACCAAGAGACCACCACGGCCTTCTGCTCCGCTCCCATAGGCACGTTTGCGGACTTGCCGGTGAGCTTCTTTTTTATTTTGCTTTTATTTATTTTTATTTTTCTCTCATATAATGCATTTTCCTGCGCTCTTTCCTCTTTCACATGTTCCTGCCTCTCTTGCTCTGCTCGCTCTTACTCGGCGTCTTGCTTATGCAGGCAATTGCCAAGAGTTAAATTGATCTAGAAGGATTCGAGAAGGAGCAAAGAAGCACAAGAGAAGAAGTGTATTTTGATTGGCATTTGGTAACGCGAAGAGAAGATGGAAGGTGCGCCCTTGATAACAACGGCTCTTTTTTTTACTAGCTGGCGGCGTTCAGAGGACCAGAGGCGTGCGCAACCAATAAACCAATAGAGAGCGTCCGTTGCTGCAGTGCTCTCGTAGCTGCCACGGAGGGGCTTTCTCTGACACTGTTTCTATCCCTTCCACGTCTACGTCTCTGCTTCGCACGTCAAACATGCACCCGGTTCTTCACCTGTCAGCCAGGCGTTTGGAGACCTGCCCGGCTGCGATGGCGTGCAACGTCGCCATCCATCTGTGCTCAAGCGAGCTTTTTAGGTGGAACTTTTGTTGTAACGAGAGACACTGGGGTTGCGTATAGTGTCTTGTGTCAACCAGCCAGTGTGTACGCAACACCGTGCTGTGCTGTGCTGTGTGTACCCCGTCCCCATTGTCTTGCTGCTTGAATCATGAATGGGCCGACGAAGAAACCCAAGATCCTCCCCTGCTCTCCCCTCCCCGGACGAACAAGACACAAACAGAGACAATATCCCCCCAATCACGCACAGGAGCAATGCGCCATTGTTGCCATCAATGGGCCTCGTGGATTGCGTTAGCTGCATAGCGGAAGACGAGAGTGAACGGACCGGCCCAGACCCAAGCAAGATCACTGCCAGCCTTGATCACGGTCGAGGGTCTTCCGGGCCTGCTCATGAGCCTTGTTTCCTTGTTATTTTCGTCAGCAAGGCATTCTCATGAGCCCGAATTGGAACACACCCGGAGCCAGGTCGAGTCTGCGCTGCGCTGCGCTGCGAGCATGACAAGTACCACGCCTGGCAAACAAAAAGGAAGGGGGTTGCCCCATGGGCAGGACCACGACTCGGCCTAGTCCCTGGATTCCTCCCAACGGCCTTCCTGTTGGCTATTGCAAGCTCGCCTTCGTTTTCTTCCGCTCCAAACTAGAACCAAGACTTCCGAAGCTTGGACCCGCATCTATAGTGGGCAATAGGCCAGCTATTTTTTCCCTCCTCGATTCCCTTTTCTTTCGTGCCTTTCCCTTCTGCCTTTGCAAGATTCCTTCTTCCCTTTCTCTTCCCTTCCTCTCCCAAGCATCTGTCTTCGCCTACAATTCCCCCCTTTCTCTGTATCGGTTTTGCAATATACAGTAGAAACGTGAGCGTAGACAAGTTTATCAGTTGGGACTCTCTATTTTATTTATTCTTTTTTTTTACCTTCTTTTTTAATATTTTTTAATATTTTTATAGTCAGCCGCAAGCGTTATTCCTCCCCTCCCCCACGCCGCACCTTGGAAGAGATGGCTCTTCCAGTTCCAAGCGACTATGGCGCTGCCAAGGACCAAGACCTGGACACCCGCCCCGGCTATGCTGTCGATGTCGAGTCCGGCAGTGACACCAAGAACCCCGCCAAGGACAACGCCCTCGGCCTGGACTCTTCCGAAGACCATACCGGCGACATGGTCACGTCCATCGAGAACCGCCGCCTGAAGCGCGGGTTGGACCAGCGCCATCTGTCCATGCTGGGTATTGCCGGCGCCATTGGCACCGGGCTGTTCCTCGGTCTCGGCGGCGCCATCCAGACTGCCGGGCCTCTGGGCTCGCTGCTGGGCTACATGACTGTCGGCATGGTGGTGTGTGCGGTGCAGTTTGCCATGGGAGAGGTCACCGCTCTGCTCCCTATTACTGGTTCGTTTGTTCGCCATGCCGAGTTTCTGGTGGACCCTTCATTGGGCTTTGCCGTTGGTTGGATCCTCGTCTATGGAAACATCCTGTCTATCCCGTCCGAGATCACGGCCATCTGCGTGCTGTTCCAGTTCTGGACCGACATCTCGCCCACGCTGTTCATTCTCGTCTTCATCTTCCTCACTGTCATCGTCGGCATTTCGTTTATCCGCATCTTTGGTGAAATCGAGTTCGGCTTTGCGCTGCTCAAGATCGTGCTCGTCATCTTCCTCATCATCCTGGGCCTCATCATCGACCTCGGCGGTGTCCCCGGCACGCCGCGCATTGGCTTCCGCTACTGGAAGGACCCGGGCCCGTTTGTCGAGTACATTGCCTCTGGTAGCCTGGGCAACTTCCTGGGCTACTGGAGCGTCATGACCGGCGCCGTCTTTTCGTTTGCCGGCGTCGAGTCGCTGGCCGTGGCCGCGGCCGAGACCAACAACCCGCGCCGCGCCATTCCCCGCGCCTGCAAGAACGTCTTCATCCGCATTGTGCTCTTCTACGTGCTGGCGGTCATCATTGTCGGCATGCTGGTCGCCAGCAACGACGAGCGCCTCAACAACTTCTCCGGCACGGCGGCCCAGAGCCCCTTTGTCATTGCCGCCTCCGCCGCCGGCCTGCCCGCCATCCCCAGCATCGTCAACGCCGTTGTCATCACGTCGGCCTTTTCCGCCTCCAACCAGGCGCTGCTGACCGGTACTCGTATCCTGTTCTCGCTTGCGCTCAAGGGCCAGGCGCCCAAGGTCTTCCTGCACACCAACCGATGGGGCGTGCCGTGGGTCTGCGTGCTGGTCTACGCCGCCTTCATGTTCCTGTCCTTTATGACGCTCTCCAACAGCGCAATGACGGTCTTCTGGTGGTTCGTCAACCTGACGGCCGCCGGCGTGCTGGTCTCGTGGTCCACTATCCTGCTCAACCACATCCGCTTGAGACAGGCTCTCAAGGTGCAGAATATTTCGCTGCACAGGCTGCCGTGGTTCAACAGCTGGAGCTATGTGACGTCGATTATAGGCCTGATAATGTGCCAGGTGATCTTGTGGACGAGTGGGTTCGCTGTGTTTACCAAGGGCAACTGGAACGCCAGCAATTTTGTTTCTTCATACCTGTGAGTTTTTTTTCCATAGCTGGCAGCTGTCAGCTGATCTGACAGCTGGCACACACGTACCTGACACCTGACAAGCAACTAACACTGACGTTCTCCCTCCCCAGTGTCATCCCGATTCTTATTGTCCTCTACTTCGGGTGGAAGTTCTGGAACAATACCTCAATAGTGGACCTAAAGACGGTGCCGCTTCACAGAATCCTTGAACACATTGCAGAGACGCCCGAGGAGCCCGACATTCCCAAGTCAGGGCCCATCCGGCTGATCAGCTGGCTTTGGGACTAAATGATACCCCCCCCCCTCCTCTCCCCTACCCAGAGTTCCCAGCAACGGGAACAACTGCCGCGCTTTTAACAAGAGGCAGCTTGTATTTTGTTTTCGTGTTAGTCCTATTCAACTAGATATCTGTCCATGAGACGTAATGATGATACCACCTAAATATGCACATTCTTGGGCCAGTTGAAACACTGCTTCGTGCGTGTAAGTGAATCCTTGTAGACATGAAAAAAGAGGGAGCATAACTGCCGGCGCTTGAAAAGCCTGGGCACAAGACCTGCAGAGCAAGACCTGTAGAGCAAGACCTGCAGAGCAAGACCTGCAGAGCAAGACCTGCAGAGGGTCTTTTCCCTTCTCCCTAAAAAGGGCGCACCTGGCTGGACACAAAAAAGACAAAAAGAAATGTACTGAGAACAGTACTCAACTGACCACGATGGGATTCGAACCCACAATCTTTTGATTCGTAGTCAAACGCCTTGCCATTGGGCCACGCGGCCGTCGGTTGTATTTGTTGAAATATGCCTGCAATATTTACCACAATGTACTCCACCCCACCCCACACACGACGCCACACCGACCACGCCACATATCACAGCGCCACAGCGTCATAGCGGCTCCGCCATCCAAGCTTCCCAGGTCAAGTTCCCAAAAAGAAGCCATAGTTGCAACACAGCACAGGCCTGAGGTCAATTCTGTATCTTCCTTCACCTTGCCGAGCGAGAGAGGAACGGGGAGAAATTCACCACAGGCCGCTGCTCTTGTTCTCATTCCGGGCCACAGTCTCTGCCTCCAATTGCGCCTGTCTGCTTTTGCGCGTGCCTTGGAGCTTCTGCAGTGTGTTGTTGTTCTTCTGGTGCTGACTGTATAGCTGGCGTCTTGGTCTTTCTTGAGGCTCTTTTTCTCCTTTCCCTGCTCCTCTGACGATACGCCTACATATACCTGATCCGATGATTCAATTGCGATTCCAATCTCTGCGCTAAGCTGTAACCTTCCCACCCAGCTACCATACCCCGCCCTGCGCCCACTCCAGCCCCAGTGTCAGAAGAAGCCCTGTACATCCGGCTGTTCGTTGTACTGTACATGCACCTACGCAGCTAGGAGTCGCCATTCGTCCCATACCATGAGGACATCTATGCTGCCGCTGTTCTTGGCTGTAGCTCTTGTTCTTCAGCCATGGATATCACACGTCACCTGCATGCGCCAGTCGCAGATCGACCACCTGCGCAAGGGCAGCGCCGAGATGTTCTATCACGGCTATTTGAACTACATGGAACATGCGTTTCCTGAAGACGAGGTTTGTAAAATTCGGCCGTCCGTGTCGTGGCCGCTGTAGCCTCCGTGTGCCTGTCGCTAACAATTGCGCCGCATGGCTCCTCGCTAGCTCCGACCCATCTCATGCGAACCCCTCACACGAAATCGATCCGAGCCCTGGAACTTCGGCCTCAATGACGTTCTAGGCAACTATTCCCTGACGCTGATCGACAGCCTCTCGACCCTAGCTATCCTGGCCAGTGCGCCCGAGGACGGCTCTGGCCTGGCCGGATCCGTGGCCTTGAGGCATTTCCACAAGGGTGTCGCCGACCTTGTCAAACACTACGGCGACGGCCGCGACGGGCCGTCTGGAGAGGGCTTGCGAGCCCGCGGCTTTGATCTCGACAGCAAAGTGCAGGTGTTTGAGACCGTGATTCGCGGTGTCGGAGGACTGCTCAGTGCGCATTTGTTTGCCATTGGACAGCTGCCCATCCGCGGCTACGAACCGTTTCCTGGCGGCGACTGGGAAACCGAAGATCCCTTCACCACAGCGCCGGTTCGCTGGGCGGAGGATATGGTGTATGATGGCCAGTTGCTTCGCCTGGCTTACGACTTGGCTGAGCGGCTTCTTCCTGCTTTCTACACGCTCTCTGGGATTCCCTACCCGCGTGTCAACCTTCGCACCGGTATCCCATTCTACCCCAACTCGCCACTGCACAAGCTGAGAGGCAGTGTCATGCCGGAGGAAACCAACAATGCCCATTCCGATGGCACCACTGGCGGGGAGGGCAAGAGTGAGATCACAGAGACATGCAGTGCAGGCGCTGGAAGCCTGGTGCTTGAATTCACAACCCTCAGTCGGCTGACTGGAGATGCCCGCTTTGAACAGGCTGCAAAGCGCGCCTTCTGGTCCATCTGGGAGAGAAGAAGCTCCCTAGGCTTGATTGGAAACGGGATCGACGCGGAACACGGCCACTGGCTCGGTCAAATAGCCGGCATAGGAGCCGGTGTCGACAGCTTTTTTGAATATGCCCTCAAGACACACATCCTTCTATCAGGCCAGGACATCCACGAGTCCGAGCTCCATGTTATGCCCAGGCCGCCCCCCTCAAGACAGCCTTCTCGAGAGTGGCTGGATCCTAGTGAGCTACATGTTTACAGCCCACTGACGTCATCACAGAACAGCCCCGAAGGCTTTCTTCATGTTTGGCACCAGGCTCATGCCGCAGTCAAGCGACACCTGTACAACAACTACCAGCACCCAGGCCGAGACTATCACCACCCCAGCTATATAAACGTTAATCTCGAGACTGGTGCTTTGGCTGCATACTGGATCGACAGCCTTGGCGCCTTTTATCCAGGCCTGTTGGCCATGGGCGGCGAGCTTGAAGAGGCGGTTGAGTCCAACCTTCTCTACACGGCCCTCTGGTCCCGCTTCTCAGCCCTGCCCGAGCGGTGGTCTCTGCGTGACGGCCTTGTAGAATATGATATTGGGTGGTGGCCAGGCCGCCCCGAGCTAATCGAGTCCAACTACCACATATACCGCGCCACAAAAGACCCGTGGTATCTTCATGTAGGGGAGATGGTGATCAAAGACATCATCAGGAACTGCTACACAAAATGCGGCTGGGCAGGTCTCAAGGACGTGCGCACGCTGGAAAAGTCGGACCGCATGGAAAGCTTCTTTCTCGGTGAGACGACAAAGTACCTGTATCTTCTCTTTGACGAGGATCATCCGCTCAACAAACTCGATGGGGCCTTTGTATTCAACACCGAGGGCCACCCTCTGATACTGCCCCCCAAGAAAAAGCGCCCGACCAGGCCAACGGCCACCAAAAGGGCCAGCCAAGAGACTTCACAGCACGTCCATGTTGCGTCGTCGAAAAAGACTGCTGGGAAACGTGAATGCCCGGTCCCCCCTCGGCCAAAGTCACTTGGTGGCTCTGCTACGGCCGAGCGCCGCGACATCTACCACGCGGCCTCCCAGGCCGGCCTCCAACATACCACGATCCGGCCAGAGAGATTGGTACGGACAAGGGATGACACAGGCCAGATCGTCATGGCGCCGGCCAACGCAAAGGAGACATTTCCCTGGACTCTGCCCGAGGATTTCTTTCCCATCAATGGCACGTCACAGCGCCTGCCCGACATGCGCATGACGACACTCGAGTTCCCGGCTTCAAAGGAGGGCTCGGCACTGGGTGATATCTTCTCGCCTATCAATGTCGAACGGATCCCTGGCTCGGGCATTAGAGTGCACACCACAGACAAGCTCAAGCTACAGCTTGCCATGCAGCCTGAAACAGAAACAACAGACCCTGTCTGGCGTGTGCTAGCCGTCAATGGGCTGCCGCTGGGGCGGGATGAGACGGCGCAGCTTCTGCTACCCCAGATCATTGACTACAACGTGCCACTTTTCAACGTGATTCGTGATAACAGACACATAGACATCACTCTACACTTTGAACGTGATGCCGAGGGCGAGAGCGGAGCGCGGGCGATAATCTCAGCGTACCGCGCTGCCGTCAAGAGCTTCAAAAGCCAACTGACCTCGGTGCTGCAAACCTTTCCCTCGGATTCCGCCAGCCCGGACGTGCCCACACGGTGGACTGAGACTCGAGAGGCAACCACAGCCTCGGGCCCCGGCTCGGGCATGAAGGGTCTCCTGACGGCCAAGAAACTGCCGGTGATGGGGTCAATCTACATGGCCGGCATGGGCTGCGCCAGCGTGCTCCCGGAGTCGGCGGCGGCCGAGCACCACGTGATTGTCTTCCGCCGCGGCGAGTGCACGTTTGCCGAAAAGCTGGCCAACATCCCCGCGTTCACGCGCACAGACGACGAGGCGCTGAAGCTGGTGGTGGTGGTCGATGACAGCGGCGAGGATGTGCTGATCCGGCCGCACATCAATGAGGCGCAGACGCTGCTCGACGGCACGGAGAGGGCGGCGCCGATTCCTGTGGTGCTGGTGCAGGCGGATCCGGACGAGAAGCTGTACGATAAGTTCCAGAGCGCATGGCGCGTGACGCTGGCAAAAAGGTACTATGTGGAATCGCGGGGCATGCGCATTGAGAATCTGTACGTGGTTCAATGATGAGGCGTGGGTGGGGCAGCGCAGACGGGAGAGATGTATAACGAATATACGACCAAGATAGGCTAAAACATTATATGATATGCAAAGGCAAAGGAAGCCAGAACGAATAGTTCATGGCCAGTGACTCTATATACACTGACGTCATAAGGACATGATGACCTGCGAACCCTCCCAGAAAAAGAAACAAGCAAAAAAGGAGCAAACAGTCTGCGGGCGTATCGCGAAGACTCGGGAGACAGACAGACGGCAGGGGAAAAAGATCAAGCAAAATATCTAATCAAACAGAGAGGCATTCATATGTATGTGCAGTCGGGATTTTGTTGGTCTAGGCGTCTTCTAGGAGAATGGAAATAGGCACGTCGCCGAGCTTCTTGCGGCCGTCCAGACCCGGGATCTCGAGGATGAAGAGGTAGCCGACGACGTCGCCGCCGAGCTGGCGGACCAGGTTGGCAGCAGCCTCAGCGGAACCGCCTGCAGAGGGAGAGAGAGAGCGGGTTAGTGATGGGATGCGGGAGCGGGGGCGGAAGCAGAAGCGGGAGCGGAAGCGGGGTCCTTGTCCGGCTGGGAACATACCAGTGGCAATGATGTCGTCGACAATGAGCACGCGCTGGCCCTTCTGCACAGCATCCTGCTGCATCTGGAAGAAGTCGGTGCCGTACTCCTTCTCGTAGGAAGCGGTGACGCAGGGGCCGGGCAGCTTGCCCTGCTTGCGGACGGGAGCAAAGGAGACGCCGTGGCGCAGGGCCAGTGAGGGGCCGAACAGGAAGCCGCGGGCGTCAAGGCCGACGACGACGTCGACCTTTTCCTTGAAGGATTCCTGGATCTGCAGGTCGATAGCGGAGTTGAGAGTGGCGTGGGCGTCCGGGTTGAGGAACAGGGGCATGATGTCGACAAAGTTGATGCCGGGGATGGGGAAGTCGGCAAAGTGGCGCAGGTTGTCCTTGAGCTTTAGCTTAATACTGGAGAGTTCGGCGGCGCGGGCGGCGGCGACGGGCTGTCCTCGCGAGGCATCTTGGGCAACGGCGGTGGTGGGAGACATGATGAAAGAAGAGGAAAAGAAGAGGGAGAGAAAGAAAGGGAAGAAGGGGGAGAGGATAAAATAAAGAGAAGAAAAAGAAAAGGAAGAGAAGAAAAAAAAAGGAGCAAGGAGAAAGAGTCGAGGCGGCGACGGGGGGGGGGGGGGGGGGGGGAGGGGGGGGGGGGGGGGGGGCGGCAGCGCGGGAAAACAATGAGAGACAATATATATCGGATATATGTGTATCAGCAAAAATGGTCAGATAGCAGAGGCGTCGTTGCACACCTGGGATCTGGATCTGGATCTGGATTCTGGATGCTGGATTTTCGAGGCGGGAGGGCAAGGAAGAAGAAAAGGAAAAGAAGAGAAAACAAGGAAACAAGAAGAATTAAAAGACGTAAAAAAAGAATTATTAAAATATTAATTGTCTCTGTGCTACTGCAAAATAAAAGAGGGGTGGAGGGGTTCCATTAGAGGGGTAAAGCCCGCCTGGAGGAAAAAACTCATTGTCCAAAAATGTGCCCTGATGAACGCTAAAATGGCGTCTGTTTAGTGGCCGAAGTGTAGGGATAAAAGCGGGGGCGGTTGGCTTTCACCTGTCAGAAAGCCGGGCTTGCAAAGGGTCTCTCCGAGCAACACCGACAGTTGTAGCTGGTACTTCCGTGTACGCGGTAGTGTGCACTCCAAGCCGTGTAGCGGGTACTTCCATGTACGCAGTAGTGTGCACTCTGGTGAGCACTCTGCCTTCTCAGCGGACCGCCCGCCACACTCGCTGTCTCGATTTCCCCTGCGTCTTGTCTCCTCCTGTGCTTCCCTTCCAATATCACGCAGCAGAGTAGCGGTGACCCGGGGCGCCATTGGGGAACACTTGGGGTTTGTCTGAATCTACATATGCAAGTACACAACTATGCACACATATCCACCTCCGCCTTCGCCTCCACCCCCTCCTCCGCCTCCCCCAAGACGCCCGCGCTGCATGGGCATTAACGTATTGACTAGGACTGGCCCAGCAGCTGCTGCAGAGACGAGCCATCTGCCAAGAGATCCCACGTCGACTACACTCAAGGGCCCGTCCATATATAAAAGCCTGAGCGCCCTGCGAGCTCCGGCCCAAACGGGAGAGGCCCTCGAGAGAGCCAGAACCAAGCATTGGAACGAGGAGCCGAAGAAACGCAAGAAGAAAACCAAGAGCCCAGATAAGCCTAAACAAGAGCAGCCAGGCGGCCGTAGACGACCGACGACGAAAAATAAAAAATTATATCCCAGTCATGCATTAACTTGTTGTGATAATGAGGCCGACTAATAAGCCGTGGCCCATCCTCTGAAGGAACGGCAAAGTCCTCTTCGAGAAGGGCAATGAAAAGCAGCCAATCTGCGCTGCTGAGGCTTCCTCCGCCCCTTATTTTCTCTGCTTCTCTTCTGGAATGTCCAGCGTCTCGTATCCTGTACAAGAGCCTCCATTTCTGGCTTTGGCGATGGAGGCCTGTTGGGTGTGTGTGTGTGTGCGTTGTTGCCTTCTTGTGGCCTGGCCTGTGCATCCAGCTGATGGCTTGCTGAATTGTGCATGTGGGAAAGGGACCGTCGGAGAGTGCGGTTGTGTTTGAGGCTTGGATTAATATGATACTAAAGTATGGGCATTGGAAGAAAAGGAAACGAACAACGGGTATATAACAAGGAACACAAAAACGATAGCGCTGGTTCGGTTCGTTCACACATGGCCAGCACTGTTCTCAGATATACAGCACGCCATACACCGCCTCACCCGCGCTTGAAGTGCAGCCGGATAATCGAAAACATCATGTTCTGCAGCACGTGGAGCGTCACCGCAGCGCTCGTGGGCACCAGCTCCGGCCACACCACCAGATCCATCTTGCCCTCCAGGTCAACGTCGATGCCATAAAAGTAGCGAATGAGCAGCCTCACAATGCCCGCCGCCACCAGCTCGCACGCCCACGTGACCAGCGACGAGATGTACGTCAGCCGGAACGTATATGGCTCGTCGGCCTGGTCAAACGCAAAGTACGGGTACAGGTCCTTGTTGCTGCCAAAGTGCAGCACGGCGACGCTGCCGATAAACGTCACCATCGATGCGTTTTCTGCAATGAAGCGGATGAAGACGTTGCGCAGACACAACTTCTGGTAGCCCGCGTAGCTTTGCGTACTGAAACCGAGTGCTACCAACATACGGTAGAAGGACGGCGCCATCGTTACTGGTACCAATATTATGACTGACGTGCTGGACAGCAGCTGCAGCCATAGAAATTGCGTCGGAGAGCGCAGCCGCGCATACAAAGCCCGCACATATGTCTGGTACGTGATCATATAGTATCTGGCACACGGTTAGCAACAGCACGCACGAATCCGGCCACGCCAGCCAGTTCCCTGGCCGATATTGAGGCCACACTCACAGTTTGAAGATCCAACTTAGTGGATAACTCCCAACCCGCTCACCCTCACGCACGCCGAGGATCCACCCCGTCAGCATATCAAGAAGATGAACCGTAATTACCCAGCTGTACACGTAAATGACCGTCTCCCACGAGCCATGCGGCAGCGTGCGGAGATAAATCTCTGCATATACCTCTCCAATGAGATATGCCGAGAGGCCAACGATCAGCGCCATGCAGAACCAGATGAAACGCACAAAGCTTGCTGGCAGCCAACTGCGCCGTATTGCTACCGAGTCCCCCGTGCCGAGTCCCCGCCCCCGTCTACCACCACGTGATCGACTGTCACTGGCAATCTTGAGGCTCGGGTCATCGAAAAGGTTCGCGTCCATAATATGCCCTCGGCCCCGACTACTACTTCCAGGTGATAGGCCCCGGTAGGAACCACCCGTGTCCTGATCGCCTGTCCACCAGGAAGATGTAAAGATGCGTTGCGTCTCGGAAAGGGATTTGCGCAAGCCAAGGTGACGCTCATTGACGGTCAGGATCATAAAGGCTATCATTACTGGCATGGCCATGATAACAAACGTCCAACTGATCCACCACGTGTTGTGCCGGGTTAGAAACTCAGTCTCGGGCCGGTAGTAGATTGGGATCGGTGCTGCGGTTCCAACAACAGCAATGAAACCCAGCGTTAGAGGAAAGCCGAGCCTCTTGGGCCACCAGTTGAGGTTGTAGATGTTAAAGGCCTTGGTTATCCACATAAGTGCAACTAGATTGTACAATCCGTAAAAGACACACAAAAAGAACCAGAAATTCACTTGCACTCGCGCTGCTCCGTGGACTGGAAAGAAGCGAGAAGTCCTAGCCTGGCCGTCTGCGACTCCGTTTCTGTGTTCACCATCATCCACGTCTGGGAGATCGTACTGCGGAATGGGAATAGCACACCATGCAATGGCAAGTAGCGCTGGCAGCAGCACCAACACGAAATACCGACTGTACCACATATTCACGGCCCTTTTTACAGTACCCTGGCGCGGCTGAACGTACAGGTTGACGATCTTGCGGCGAGTGCGCCGCACGGCTCGGGCAAGACGCGACGACACCCAGACGACAATGCGCCGCGCCCGCCCTGGGCGCACGTCGCCGCGCATGCCACGGGCAATTAAATCATCGTCGGCTTCCTCTGCGTCTGTATCGTCGTCCGAGTCACTGCTGCTATCGCTGGCCTCAAGATCGGGAATCATGATGGCGCCATATCCTGCGTGGACACTCCCTCCTTGTACAATGTTGTGCATGCTGCGTGCATGGCTACCACTGTTGCCGATGGCGTCGTAACTGTGATGGCGAGTATGAGCGTGGTTGTTGTTGTTGTTGTTGCTGCTGCTGCTGCTGCTGCGGCTTTTGTTGTTATTGATATGAGTGTGGAGATGGGCGTGGCTGTAGTGGTTCGAGCGTCTGTTTCCTGGATGGTGACCAGAGGCTAAAAGTCCAAGCTGGGCTCGTCGGAAAGGTGGTTCTGATTGGGGTGGGGGCACGGCGCGGAATCGACCGAGGAGCGGAGTGGAGTCGGGCTGATAGCGGGCGGCGGAGTCAGTGCCCTGAGTGAACAGGAAGAATTCCGGCATGGCAGGGACATGGCGAACGAAGACGGCCAAGATAGGGTCAAGAGAGCGCTGCAAGAAAGGAGTAGAAGAGACAGAAAGAAGGGCAGATTGGCTCTGGATATAACCAGCGTCAAAGCAACTAAAAAGACAGGGAGGACCGCGAACGCTGCAAGGGCATCCAGCCCAGCGCTCTCGTTGATCTTGCTTTGGCTCGGACTTGCTTGAGACTGGCTTATCGCGTCGATACAGGTTTTGGGCTCATTATCGACGTCAGCGTGCAGCCCGCCTATCAAGCCCAGCGCGAGCTTTGATTAGCAGTGGTGAGGAAAACGAGGGGCCGATAAACTCGTGCAGTTGGCGGCAGAATTTGCGATGTTGCAGTAGTAAACGATCCAATTGGCTAGGCGCGGTGGTTTGTAATGGGCGGCTGAAGGCCCCTGTAGCTGCAGGGGGGTTAAGCTGCGTTATAGGGCACCATGAGGGTCCTGAAGGGGCAACAAATATGTGTCAAGCGAGTGAAGTCACGTCATTGCTGGACAATTTGAAGTGTGAAGTGTGAAGTGTGAAATGTGAAAGGACAGCAGAGCTTCTTGCTTAGTGCTGAAGGCTTAGGCGGTGTTGGCACTGTTTGTAGAATGCCACAGAACAGCATGGAACAAGCAAACGGACGCCTGAAGTACTTAAGTAGCAAGTAGCAAGTACCATGTATCCAAGTATCCAAGTATCCAAGTACCCCCTCCTGCCTTCACCACATTGTCGGCCTCATTTCACCCAATCCCAGCTCTTCTCAGCCTTACCGCAACCCTCTTCTCTTCACCCAATCTCAGCTCTTCTCAGCCTACCTCAACCCTCTTCAGCCTCTAATCTGCTCTTCTCTTCGTGCCTCAGCCTTGCCTCCTATATCTGCTCATTTTTTCTCTTTTGCCGGCCTTCTTTCACGACAAAATCCTGCATGTCGTCCCCTTGTCACACTTGATTTCTCATCCCCTCCAAGCTCTTATCCTGGCCGTGGTCTTGGCCTACATATCACCCATCCATTATCCACCCAGAGCCCCACCCCCGCTCTATTCTTGCTGAGCCTTGTCTCTGAATCTGAGCCTGGCCTGGGCCTGAACCGTCTCAAGCCAAAAAAGCTAAACCCGAATTGAATCGAATAACATCGAACGCACGCCCCTCCCAGTCTCCCAGTCCAGTTTGCCTTGGCTCCCAACTCGGCACTCTTGTTTTCTTCCTCTTCTTCTACTGCGGCGGCGCAATTCGCTTTCCTGTCTTCTCCTCTGCATTCCCATCACTGCTTGCCCTGTCACCCTACAGCTTCACAGCTAGCCATCCTCCCTCCACCATGGCTGATTTAACGCCCTTTGACGACACCATCACCTTCAAGGTCAAGGCCTCGGGTGATCGCCTGCACTCCATCACCATCAGCCAGAGCGTCACCGTCAAGGAACTCAAGACCAAGCTATCTGGCGAGGCCTTTGAGAACATCCCCATCGAGCGCCAGCGCCTCATCTACTCGGGCCGCGTCATGAAAAACGACGATACCCTTGCCACCTACAAGATCAAACCCAACAACACCATCCATCTGGTCAAGAGCGCTGCGAGCAACCCCACCCCCTCTTCGGCATCGTCTACGCTCCCGGCTGCCCCTGCTGTTCCCACCAACATCGCTACTGGTGTCAACAATGATCCGCTGGCAGGCTTGACCGGTGCGCGCTATGCAGGCCATGTCCAGCTCCCCAGCCGCGATCTCTTTGGTGCCGACGGTGGTGTATGCCCTCTTCTCTGTCCCATGCTACTATACTATCGCCACCTTTGCTAACCTCTTGCCTTATTTTCTCTCACAGATGGGTGCTCCCCCCAATGAAGATGAGCTTGCCCGTATGCTTGACGATCCCAGTGTCCAACAAACCCTCAACGCCGCCTTGGACAACCCCCAGTTTATCGACCAAATGATCCGCATGAACCCTCAACTTGCCAGCATCCCCAACGTCCGAGAAATGTTCCAATCACCCATAATGCGCCAGATGCTCACCAACCCTGATATGATGCGCATGAGTGCCCGCATGTCGCGTGGCACGGGCGGCGCCGGCGGCCCAGGCTTCATGGGAGGCGCCAGCTCCTTTCCTGCTCCTGGCGTGACCGACTCTACCCCCGGCGCCAACGCCACTGATGGTTCCATCCCTCCTGCCGGTGCCAATGCCACCGGTGCCAACACTACGCCCAACCCCGCCATGCCCTGGATGATGAACAATCCCTTTGGCATTCCTCCTCCCGGTGCCTTTGGTGGTGCCAACCCCGCCGAGAACCCTTTCCTTGCTTTATTCAACCCTGCCGGAGCCAACCCTGGCGCCACCCCCGGTGCCAACGCCCCCAACAACGCTTCCGCCACACCCGGCTCTGCGCCGCCAAACCCCTTTGGTTTTCCGGGCATGTCCCCTTTCACCAGCCCTGAAGCCATCCAAGAAGTCATGTCTTTGATACAGGGCATGAACGGTGGCGCCGGCGCTGGGGCCGGACCTCCTGCTCCTGTCGATAACCGCCCCCCAGAGGAACGGTATGCTGAGCAACTGCGACAGCTGAATGATATGGGCTTTTTCGACTTTGACCAGAATGTGGCTGCTCTACGCAGAAGTGGTGGAAGTGTGCAAGGCGCTATTGAGCATCTACTTGGAGGAATCTAAATATCGGCGGATCTTGGGTGCTTCCTCGTCGCCTTGAGCTCTTTTATCTTTCTTTTTCTCTTCTCATGCTTTTCCCTGGCCCTCTTTTCTCTTTGTCTCTGTTTCTCTTTCTCTCTCTCTCTCTCTTTCTTATCCTCTCTTTCACGCTTCTTGCTGTGTGCCTTGCTCTTACTCTCCCATACTTGCTCACACTTCACCATCTTGTCCATTTGTCTCATGTTTCATAATGACATTACATGATATGATAACCACTTTCGGTACATTTCCCTCATACATTACGTGATGTTTGGGTTGAATACAGATAAGCTCACAAGAGCATTTCATATCGAGAACGTCACCTTTCTCACGATCACAGTTGGTAGGGTTATCAACATAGACAACCCTAACCACAAAGTGCCCCACAGTTTTATTCAACTACAACTTCATGCGAACAGCTCCCACGAAAGCTTGAAGAGCTTCTACGCATCCTGCACACAATTGCATCATCGATCCGCTATGATTCAAGGTATCTTCTATGCGCGTTTTTTGCGAGAAAAGGGTGAGTGAGACACACACCAGAGTGACCAAATCTTGATACATATCCATCCCATTCTGACAGCTTAACCTTAGGCCCGACTATCATGGCCCAGAGCCCCCCCGACTGTGTCGGCTCCGGGAAGACCAGCCTTGTGGACTTTGATGTGCTCCAAGAGTATATTATCCCGCGCAAGGCCTTTTGCAACCGGTACATGACGGTGCGCGACCCGGAGGGGAAGTACGCTGTTCTCGGCTTCCCGGTGCTGATTGCGCACAAGAAGTACGTGCGCAACGAATTCATCTTCAACTTTGGGCTGGTGGTCGACGCAAGCGTGGGGCTAGACCCGTACGAACGCGTGGTGCGCCGGCTGGCGGTGACGTTTGCCGAGATGGAGAAGCAGAATGAGTATCTCTCGGCGCAGGAAGACGCCGATGGGCTGGTGGCGCTGATGCAGAATCTTAACGGCACGGGCGCTGAGGAGAGCATAGCTGGCTCACGCCGGCCCATTGAGGCGTTGTTGGAGATTGTCAAGTCGGATCTGAACAACTATGGAGAGTGCATGATTCCGGTTGGTACGTAGCCCTCTATCTGCCTTTTTTGGCCGCGTGTGTCGTTTGTGGGAACCTCTACTGACCTCCGCTATCAACTTCCTTACAGACGAAGCCAACACCGTCAACATGAAGCTCTTCACCTCCCACCGAAACCCGCCCACCGTTGAGGCGTGGCACGTGCCGGTGGCAAAGATGAAGTTTACCGAACTTGTCGATCCCACGTGGGACCTGACCATGCAAAAGGTCATTGCCCACATCGACGGCGTCTCGGACGTGCGGCGCATTGCCTTCGAGGCCGACGTGGCGCTGGACCTAGCCAAAGCCGCGCTGCGCCATCTCATGTACTACGATACGATTTTGTTGCTCGACATGTTCTTCTTTTCGTCGTGCTACGCGCCGCAGCCCGACGGCATGCGAGACTTTGTGGCAAATGTCGACGGAATTATCGACGAGTGCATCGCCTATGTGTGCAACGGCAACAGCGACACGCGACTGTCCAAGTTCCAGATGATCAAGCTGATGACGTCGTTTACCTTTGGCCGCTCTGTCACCGAGTGGCTCTTTGTCCAGGCCCACGCCGGCCACGATGTGCTGAATGGCTTGGACGTGCGGCGCCTTGTGCAGTTCGGAACCATCAAGGGCGTGCTGTATCGCGTGCACAAGCATGTGGTGTCGAAGCAGTATCTGGCCCAGCTGGCGACGGGCCAGGTGCAGCAGAGCCAGGACGCCGAGCCGCTGCGCAAGTACATGGACGGGTGCCACCACTTTGACCAAATCATCACAGAGCAAAATATGACGGGCAAGGAGATCATGGCAAAGCTGAGGACGCTCAATCACAAGCCGCCGACAGGAGATCTCAGTATTCTCTACTACTGATGAGACGGCTCTGAGAGGGGAGAACCCCGCTGGCCGAAGAAGAGCTACATGTGGAAGAAACAGCACGCATTCACCCAATATGCCTGGTCTCAAAGCTTCACTTAACGTGCGTCAGTATATGCCAGCAACAGAAAACAATGCAATAATAATACAGTAAAATACACAAAAGGAAAAGGACCTGGGACTGATCCCGCCCGGCCTCCTCCTTCAACTGTCGCGCCGCTCACGCATTAATCGTCCTTTTTCCGGTTTCCTCCGGTTTCTCTCTCCTTGATGCGCTCCTCCAGCGCAGCCTCCTTCTCCCTCATCGTCTTGACCCAGAGGTCCTCGCCATTCTCAGGCGGGAACTCAATGTCGCTGTTGTTAGGCACCGTCACCTTCTCGCTCAGGCTCATGTTGCCCGTCTTCACCATCTCGCCCAGCAGCCGCTTGCGCAACTCCGTGTTGCTCATTTCCTGGCCCTGCTTCTTGGCCTCGTCGCGCATTGCCGTCAGCACTGTGCGCAGCTTGCCCTTGTACGCCTCGCCGGGGTACGTCTGGCCGCTCTCCTTCCACTCCTCGTCGTCAACCATCTCAATGATGCGGATGTTGCGTCTGCCGCGGCGCACAATCAGCAGCTTGTCGTCAATCAAGAACTTGGCCGTGTCGCTGGGGAACCAGTTGGACACGGGCGTCCAGTCCAGACTGCCGGGAGCCATGGTAGTCATCTGGCCGGGGGCACCGGCCACGTACAGGCCGCCAGCCTGGATCAGGCGCTGGGCAGCCGATGCGCTCTCACACAGACCGCAGGCATAGACAATCTTGGCAATGGACTTGCCCATCAGCAGATCGCGGGGAAGCTTGATGGAAGTCTGGTTGGCAAAGTTGGGGTCCGTGACATTAGGCTCAATGGGAGCACCCTCGATGACCTTGCGCAGCAGGCCCTTGGGGATGATGCCATCAGGCATCTCGATGGGGCCCCTGCCAAACATGGCGCGGTGTTGGCGCTGTTCGCGGATGGCAATCTCGGCACCGTGGACCAGCGAGGTCATCTCAAAGGCCAGAGTGTGTTGCGCCACCCGGTCGCTGGGGTTTTTTTCATGGGTCTTCATCAAGGAGTTGATCATGGGAAGAGGCATAAAGGTCAGCGACGTGAGCAGCTTCTGCACCTCGGCATCGGAGCGCTGCACGAAGTAGCCGTAGAGGTCAAAGGCGCTGGTGTCGAGGGTATCCAGCCACACGGCGTTGCCCTCGCTCTTACCGAACTTGTTGCCGGCAGCATCGGTCAGGAGGGGGACAGTGAAGCCGTAGGGATCGTTGGTCCAGCCGCCGGGAATCTTAGCGTGCTCGGCCTCTTCCGTATCACGGATGGTCTTGAGGATCTCACAGCCCATGGTGATGTTTCCGTACTGATCAGAGCCACCAATTTGCATCTGCACGCCGATCTTGGAGTACATGTGCCAGAAGTCCCAGCCCTGCATAAGCGGGTAAGAGAACTCGGAGTATGACATGCCGTCTCCGCTCTCCATCTTCTTCTTGACACTGGATTGGACTCTGGTGTTAGCAACAGCCCTTTGGGGGACGGACTCTTCAGAGTCTTGCAGTGGATGGAGGACAATGCCACTTACGTATCCTTTGCCAGCATGGGGCCTATGCGGATATGGCGGCCAGCTCTCTTGAGCAGGTCGTAGAAGGGGAGCTTGTTCAGCCACATGTTGTTGTTCCACAGGAAGTGGCGGCCGGCCCAGTGGCCGGGGTAGTTGTATTTCCGGCCCAGTTCCTCAACATTACCCCAGATGCGCTCAATCTGGTAATGGATTTTGGTGATGTTGCGTGCCACGTCTGCATTGGAGATGAGCGGCCGCGACTTCAAGCGGCCCGTGGGGTCACCAATACGGGCAGTAGCACCTCCAATCAAAGACACCGTGGGGTAGCCATGGAAATACAGCCAGAACAGCGGCATCATGGACATCAGATGGCCGACATGCAGTGACGGCGCCGTGGGGTCAAAGCCAGCGTACGCGCCAATTCGCTTGACACGCAGCAGTTCCTTGACGGTCTGTGTACGTCTGGTTACCGATGAGTTGTCAGTATAGTGGCCCTGGGCTCTCTCGTGCTGGAAAGGAAGGGGCAACTTACCCTGCCACATCTTTGATAAGTCCTCGTTCCTCGAAAACGTCCCACACGTTCTTGGCCTCGCCTTTCCGGATTTTCTCGGCGTGGTCTGCGAACTCCTGGGCGGCCTGTTCTTGCTTGGCCAGATATGACCTGGAGATGTGACGGACACCCGGCTGGCTGTTGATTCCCAGGGTGGTCCGAGCCTGGATGCCTGAAGACCCACTAGCTCTAGCCAAGGCAACGGGCCGGGCAGCGGAGCCGAGGCGGCAGACGGAGGCCGTTGCGGGCCGTAATGAGCGGAACATAACGTATATGAAGCGAACAGCACTGCTCCGAATGACAGGTTTTTTTTAGGCGTGCAACGAGCGTATCAAGACGACCCTTCAGATGACGGCGCCTGTGAATAAACACTCAAATGCTACCACAGGTAGTCTTTATTGTGGCGTGTGTGGGGGGCATCAAATATCAAGACGCTGACTTCTAGCCTCCTCCACGCATCAACCCATGGGAAATTTCTTCCTTGTCGTCTAAGTTAAGCCCGGCATGTAGGGTTACACGGCCACGTGACAGCAATGGCCCAGTCTCCACTTTTGCCGAAATGTGAGCGCCTTGCATCTCAGGCGAAAGCACGCAGGCCAGCAGCGGCCCTCCAGAAGCTTGATTTGGTGGATAGCCGTTGTGGCCAATCAGAGCACATGTAATTCCAGATCCTCGGCAATCCGCAAAATCCGCAGAAGCTCTAGAGGCGACGCTGGTGAAGCAGTGCGATTTTATCACGGAAGCCAAAGAAGTCTCATTGTCCTATATCAACTGTGAGAACCATTGCATCGCATATTTCCTGCTCTCTCATTCTCCAATATCCAGGTGTCTTTATTTTGATTGTCCGACTCCCGCCACTCAAGCAACGTCGTACCTCTTGTCACTTTCCGGCAGCAGGGATTTCACGAGCCAACCCGAAATCCAGCTATCAGAGTTTCCTCGCTCTATTTTTCTTCCTGGGATTGATTCCTTTGTCACCTGCGACCTTTTCTTCCTCCATCTTCGCCTTTTTCCCAGCACCAATCTGCAATTCGTTCAAAATGGCTTCTATTGCGCGCCAGTCTCTACGCCCCGCCGTCGCCGCTGCTCGCGCGGCCACTGTGCCTCGTGTGGCTGCCTTCACCACCACCAGCCGCCGCAGCCTGCTTCCTCCCGGCCCCCGTAAGCCTCCACCCTGCCGCCGCCGCCGATGTGTGCTTGCTTCGCAAATGCCAGCCCGGACCCGCGATCGGTCTCCGGCCGGCCGTTGAAGACGACTATTTGCTAACGTGTCCTGTGTCTTTGTAGAGGTCGTTGTCGGTACCCGTATGCTTCGCCTCACCCCACCCTTTCTGTCCGCGATATTTCCCGACGCATGGCCGAGCCTTGTTCGGAGTCCAGTTCCCTGAGAGTGTGATCCTGTCGCCCATCTGCATTTATGGGCTGTCCATGTCGCCTTTTAGACACATGCCGTGAGCATGTACTATTCCATACTCTATCGCCAGTGGCCATACCACAGGCATTCTTCGCATTGCTCTTCCCCGGCCAAGATGCCACACATGAAGCTAACCACGATGACTGCTTTAATAGTCAACGATGCCGTCCCCGTTCCTGATGCCCACCCCTCACACGGCTCCTACCACTGGACCTTTGACCGCGTGCTTGCGGTTGGTCTGATTCCTCTGACCTTTGCTCCCTTCGTGGGCGGCTCGCTCAACCCCACCACCGACGCGATTCTCTGCGGCACCATGCTCGTGCACTCGCACATGGGCTTCAACAACATCATCACCGACTACATTCCCTCGCGCCAGTTCCCCAAGTCCCGCAAGGCCGCCGACTGGGGCCTTGTGGCCGCCACTCTGCTGGTTGGCGCCGGCCTGTACGAGTTCGAGACCAACGACGTTGGTGTCACCGAGACCATCAAGCGTGTGTGGAAGGCGTAAAGCGCCCATTCGCATGCAAACTGATGATGGCAGGGCGAGACTGAACTACAGGGCGGTGTCCAGACCAAGGGGCTGGCAACGTGATCAGTTGTCGCTGCCACCGCCGCAAGACACAGCCATAGCATGGAGTTGAGGGCGAAGCATGGGCTGGATAGATGAAGGGAGGTAAAGAGCGACAGCCAGTGCAGCAATTCGGAAGCTTGAAAGCGTCCGTCTGGAACTGCCTGTCAGGTCAGTGGGCACAGCTTGGATGCATCCGAAGGCAGACCTCGGGGCTGTTGGGCGCACCAAGCAGGCCTGATGTACAACGTTTATTTTCTTTGTTTTTGTTGGGGACTTGGACTTTTTTTCTTCTTTTTTTTCTTTCCCTTCTATTTCTCTGTACACTTAAGAGAAAGTATTTTCTTGGAGCTTCACTGATCGAGTGACGACGATGTGAAACATGGCTACTGCCAACAAACAAAACAAACACAATCTTAGCACAGGGCATGGTTACAGTGGATGAAACGCTGTAACCTGACAAGCACACCACTATAACCTAAACGAGATGAATACAGGCTGTTCTCCAGGCGCCTAAAATTGTTGTCTACAGCCTTGTTACAGGCGCTTGCCGCTGAAACAAAACACAGCACAGGGAAAGCTGGCGGCCTCTTGAAAGGGATCTGATAAAATCGTACCCGAATCCGTTTGCCTTTGTTGGCTCTCGTTGCGGTTGATTTTTCCCTTTGATTTTATTTCCAGTACTTAATTTCTGAGCTTTACACGAACTTCATACAGCCTCAATATTTATACCGATTACTTTGTGTACATATCTTTTATCTGACCCTCAAGCCTCACCTTCACGATCTCCAGAATCAGCCAACACAACGAACGACGCCAACCTCCAGTGGCAAACTTGCTTTGCCTTTCTTATCTTACCCAGCGCTTCATTCAGAAAGCATCGAGCTGGAACCCATCGAAACGCTAGCATAGCGTACAGCCGGTGTCCTATCTGCTCCCTTCTCCTCCTCTCTTCTCCGCACCTCGCCATGGCAGCTACAACGTCGCTCACCATTGTTCCGCCGCTACAAGCATCACCACACGCCTCTCCACCAACAGTCCCCCCGGCCCAACAGCGCACAGATAACAACCCCACCCCGCAGCCCAACACAACGACGCCCTCGCAGCATGGGCAACCGGCGCTCGCGCTCGCTTCCGCCCCGTTCTCCTCGCCGCGGCTACGGCCCTCGTCTGCCGACAGCACCCTGCCCAGCATGAGCAACGACTCGCCCATCGCCACGGCTAGCGTCTTCAGCGCTGCCGAAAGCACCGCCACCGACGCCACATTACTGACGACGCCAACCACCGCCGCCTGCATACCGCCGCCGTTCTGGAGCGTCCCTACTGCGAGCCCCGATCGGGCGCCCGGCGCCCGGTCAGCAAGGCCATCTACGGCGGCACCGCCCAGCCCACGCCGCAGAAACAGAAACAACACTCTCCTGGGTCGAATCAGCAATGGCTTGTTCCCCAGTATGACCAGCGACGACCAAATACATACATGGCAGAGCCACGGCCATGCAAATGCCAATAGTGCAGACTACGACTACGGCAATGACAGTGACGGCGATGGAGGCTACGACCCCGATGCGGCGCCGGCGATTCTCATGCGTGACAACGAGCGCGATGATGCCGACGGCCGCAGCGCCGCGTGCTGGGCAAAGAGCGTGCGCATCGTGAGCTGGACGGTCATCGAAGGCAGTGTAGGCAACATTGGCGCATTTGTGGTGTGGACTATCCAAGTGGAGACATTAAAGGTACGTCGCTCATGGCATGTCTGTCTCGTCTGGGCTCTTCTCACCCCGCCTCGCCCCAACACGCATTAGCAACCCTTACATTTCGTGTGTCCTGACTGGCTGGCGGACTGACGAACTGACTGACTGACTCCTCCCTCTCTCTAGGGCGCTCCCATGCAAATCCGCAAGCGGTACTCTGAGTTTGATACATTCCGACAGCGCTTGATCCAGACGTTCCCACGCTGCATCGCTTCAGTGCCGGCTCTGCCTCCCAAGACAGTCATTGCACGCTTCAACACCAGCTTCTTGGAAAAGCGGCGAGCCGGCCTGCAGCACTTCCTCAAGTGAGCCGAACTGAACTGCCGTGGATATTCCAGTGTGCTTCCATGCTAACAGTCCTGTTTCTCTCTGTCTAGTTGCATCCTGTTGAACCCCGAGTTCTCGGCTTCACCCATCATGAACGAGTTTCTATTCAACTGAAGAGGCCTCACGCTATCAATGCCTTCTTCTGTTCAAGTTCTTCTTCGCCTGGCTGTTACTAGCCCGGTTGTCCTTATTCCTTTGTAATATCTTGTCCTTCTCGTTTATTTCTGAGCGCTTCATATATAGCCACTGATGCTTGCAGACTCTGTGGCCAGATGCCATTCTGGCAATGAATAATGATAATATCTGTCTCGACTCTCTCATATGTTAGGAGGAAATTCCGTGTCGTGATGTTGTACCTCTAAGTATCTGGGCTACCCTTGGTGGTTGTAACCCTAAGAACTGGCGATGTTTCTCGAGTACTCAAGAAGGCACCATGCAAACTGGTTGGTCACCTAGTTCATGCTGTAGCCCGCCAAGTTGCTTCTCTTCGTCGTCTAAATCCCATACTGACTCACTTCTCGTGCAATTATACAATGGGCGCTGGTTGCTGGGCCAGTTCCACAACTCAACTCCAAGTTGGCTATGAGGCATCGTCCCCAGCAACGCTGTCCCAAATGGGATGTTTCTCATAGATGCATGAAAACTCTGCACATGCACTTTTCACTCTTCACCTTTCACTCTTCAAACATCTCCTCTTCTTTCTCTCTCTCTTACCAACTAGCACATGCTCTGTTTCATGAGCCACCGCCGCCACGCACTTTACAATGGTCGGCGATACGGATTCCAACAAGCAGCCTCTGCTGTACAGTGACGGAGTGTGCCATCACGATCACACAGCTACTCTTGCTCCCGACCAGAGCCACAGTCTGCCGGTTGCAAGAGACTACGACGACAGCCCCCTTCAGCCAGACAACACGGTGTCCCGCAAACCCTTTCTCGACTACCATAACGGATGGAAGCCCTCGGTGCAGCGCCCCGTCTCCGTCCGTGATATCAACTGGGATCCGCCCGTTGAGATTGGAGCGCTTTCCCTGCACCCTCAGTGCAAAGACTCGACAGCTAGCGCGGAGTTCAATACTGTCACGCAAAACGTTGAAGCGGCTGTAGATGACCTATCATGGTACGATGAGACGCCGGGCCAGACCGTCCCTGAGGACAACCAGACTACCATCATCTACAGGACCACCAGCGCCAACCAAGAATATGAACAGCTCAAGTTTGCTTCTTCCCCTGTAGCCACCTTTGTCCGCAGGAGCGAAGACAGCAGTCGAAGCAGGGAGCCCAAGCGCAGCTCCAAGTCTACCAGCCTGCCTAGTCGTGACGGCGTATTCATCGTTGACTACAATACCCTGACAGCCTGCAGCGCGGGCGCCGAGAGAGCGGCCGGCGCCGACACGGAAATGCATTTTCCCGATCTCCCCGAGTCGCGCCGCACCAGCCAGTCGTCCTCGGTTGTCCGCAATGCACGGGAGAGCTATACGACGAGCCAGCGCGGCAGCCATTCGCAGAGCCTCTCGGACAAGAGACAGCACGGGCGCTTCAACTCGGTTGCGTCAGAGGCCAGCATCGTGACAAAGAACGACTCGATTCGCAGCAGGAGTTCCGCGCGTAGCGACACCAGCAGCCTCGTCCCCGAGCCTCCGTACATCTTCGCCCTCAATGCAGCCCGGGCCCTGGAGGAGGCGGCCGATGCGTCGGCGCGCAAGAGATCTCTGCAGGGCTACACGAGCCCGTCTCCGACTCCGGCAAAGCGCCCTCTTCGCCAGGACCAGGCGCTCCAGACGATGGGCAAACGGGCGAAAGTCCAGCCGCAGCGGCCGTTCCAGTTCCAGTTCCCTGCAACCGCCGCCGGGTCCTTTGACACCACAGGCCGTCCGTCGTTTGGCAATGGTCAGCTGCGTATCGACTCTGATACGCTGCCTTTTTGTGCTTCGACTCAGCGTACCATGCCGACGGGCTCGACCTTTGGAACGCACATGGAGATGGTGGGCGAAGAGGAAGAGGAAAAGGTGCAGCCCCAGCCCCAGGTACAGGTGCAGCCCCAGCTGCAGCCGGCTTCGAGTTTGCCGCGGGATATGACCATGGACCTTGAGAGCGCCTTGGAAGAGGCGCTAGATCGCGAGGAGCAGGAGTACGCGAGCGGCCACGGCACATGCAGGGCGTATGAGTTTGGCGACAGCGGAGCTCGTGAACGACTGCTTTCCTCATGCGATGCTGCCGAGCAGTGGGGGGAAGAGCTCAGCCAAGGCCTAGGACGAGAGAAGACGCAGTTCTTCCAGGCGCAGACGGATGTGTTCGGAGGTGCTTCTTCACGCACTGGCAGTGGTCTTTTAGACCAGGCCATCAACACGGCGCTGCCTGAAGACACTTCGTACCACCCAAGTGATGATGGCATCCGTCGCTTCCTGTCGGGCTCTGAGGCCGACCTTGGGCCTTCGGAGCCAACGTTCCTCGTCAACAACACCCCCTCGCAGACGGTCTCCTCCCGAAAGCGCGACCGGTATGCCCACGGCCAAAGCCAGAGACACAGTCTGCTCGTGCGCCAGACCAAGTCCAAGCCCGAGATGCGCTCGGCGTCGCTACCCCTGACCCAGCTCACGATCCAAGTGCCCGACCGCTCGCTCTTCCACCGCGAGCCTCTTATAACGCCGCTACACACAGGCATCAGCTCGGCCTTTGACGTATCGCCGCCGCAGAAGACATGGAAGGAGATAGCGCAGGGATGGGGGTCCAAGCTGAAGCAGCGACTTGGCCGCAAGAAGACGGCCGCCATGCCTGCTGTGACGCGCATGCAGTCAGTGCCCATCCTGGCTGCGCCCAGGACAGTTCCCAGCGAAGAGGTCCCCGACAAGGTGCGGGGAGAGGTGGTGCAGAGGGTGGTTGTCCCGCCGGTTCAGGAGAAGTGTCTTCCGGAACAGAGCGAAGACATGGGTGCTGTGGCTTCTCAGCGCGCCAGTTCCAACAACAGCGCGGGCACTGTTTCGTGTATTTCCGTGTCTGTGTCTGTGTCCATGCCTGTCCCCACGCCGACGCCTGTCCCTACCGATCAGGCGGGCGCTGAGGAATTCTCTACACCGCTTGTTCCTGCGCCAAGTTCTGCTGCTGTCGGCACTGCTACTGTGTCGCAAAAAGACACACAAGGTGATGACGAGGCTCCAAGATCTGCGACGCCGAAGTGTGATCATCTGACGTGGGGCCTGCCGCCCGTTCTACATATCCCCGGGGTCATCGAGCCGCCGACGGCAGAGTGTGGAACAGAGTCTGGAAGCGCTAGCCCGGGCCCAGCGGCTAGTACAGTAGCGAGTACAGAGGTGGAGGCGCAGACGCAGACGCAGATGCAGATGCAGATTCAGATGCAGATGCAGGAGCCCTTGTCAGCCACGGGTGGGCAATGTGTAGGCCAAGGCCAAGGCCAAGGCCAAGAGTCGCCACAGTCGCCGGCCTATCAGGATCTGCACTCGCCCGGACTCTGCGAAAAGCCAGGCACGCCAACGGCGTTCTGGACGGGCGCCACGGGCTCGCGGCTGCGTCGGCTGCCGTTTCTACGCCACCGACGCACTACGGGTATGTTCAGGGCTGACGAGGAGGAGGAGGAGAAGGAAGCGGCGGTGGCGGCGGCGGATGCGGCAGCAAGGGTGTCGGAGGAGCCGGTTCCTGATACGAACTGGCTGAAGAAGATGCGGGATGGTGGATGGCTGCATAGAGGATAGCGAGGGAGGGATATGGTTTGGAGCAATTGGGATGGAATAGATGCTGGGGTGACTGCTTGTAGGCGAGACAACAGAAGAGATAGTGTGTTAGATGGCAATTCATCAACTAAGCTTTTACAGGCTGTGTTACGTAGAGACAAACAATAGTGAGTCGGACGAGTCGGCCACATGCATTGGTTCTCGAGAAGGTGGGAGGCTGCGGTTGGCTAGGCGTGCTGGGTTAGTGTTCTACTAGCAAGTGAGTGACATCGACAGCGCCAGCGACAGCGCCAGCGACAGCACTAGCAAGTGACACCACCCATGCGCATGCCCCCCAAAGGCCCAAGGCCCAAAGCCCCAAGCCCGAGGCCCAAGAACGCGACCGAGTAGGGCCGAAGTTGGGGGCCACGAGCAAAGGAGAAGACCAGCCAGAACGAGACAACAGCACCCAAGGGGAGAGAAATTACAGGGAACGTATACCCTAGTCTTAGCCTTAGCTGCACGTTTCGTCTCATTTGCAAATGGTGCAACTTCAACCGACCAATCCGCAACTCTTTCTCTCGCCTAGCAAAGGCCCTAGCTTTGAAGTGCTCTACCCCGCCATTATGTTTTATCTGTCAAAGAACAGTCAAAGAAAACATGGACTTAGCTTTGCTAGTAGTCAGGGGTTGGGCGAGCAGCGGAGGGGGGGACCCGATGGCCATTAGGGTTAGAGAGCCAGATCGTCAACGATCCACTTAAAACCCACATGTCGGTCACGTGACTGGCTAAGTGGGTTCAGCGAAGCTCGGGTCAGATCTTAGCGATCCGGGTTTTCCAAGAAGTTGAAACGGGCTCATGAGATTTACAAACAACTGTTAATAACACAGTTATCTTATCAAGAGGGTCTTGGCTTTGTGCAGGCACAGGCACAGGCCTGGGAGGTTGAGCCTCTGCCTCTACATCCAGGTTCCAGGCCCTCGCCCAAGGCCGCCTCCCCCCTCTGGCTGCACCTGAGAGAATAACCACCAGCAACAGAACAGAACAGAACAGAACAGGTATGGCGGCAGCGGCAGCAAAGGAGCAAGCGAGGCTAACTCATCTGGTCTGAACGAGACCAAGACGGCGCCTAGGAACAAAGCAAGCTCCATGCCAAGAACAATAGACGTTGTTGTGCGTCTTCTGCCTCCTCTCGCTAGTGCTGTTGCACAGACTAGCTAAAGGGAGTCAAGATCGGAAGACCCAAGACAAGCAGAAAACAAGGCTTACGTGTAATGTGTGTGGGATGGGGGATCGGGGATGTGGGAAGGGAAGCTTCGACTTGGAGAATGTTGGTGCATATATGTACATCTGTACATGCAGCCGGACACATCCACACACACACATCCACTCACATACACACACACATACGCTCATGTACCTCGGTACCACCACGTCCTGTCTTTACCCGCACCAAGCGCTCCAGCCATCCATCTCAAACATAACCCACCACCAACGGCAACATCCTAAATCCCAACAGTTGTCGCGGAGGACAGCATGGTCTTTGGGCTTGGGCATAGCCTAAGGCAGGCGATTTTTTCCGAGCAGCATGGCGCCGGGGTCAAGGCCACAGGTCATGGCATGGGCCAAGGGCCAAGGGCCAAGGGCAAAATGGCGGGTAGGAGAGCCACGAACGTGTGCAGCAGCAGCACCAGCACCAGCACCAGCAGCTAGCCAGCCAGGCTGGGCCAGGACGGGCCAGGTGGAGAGGGAGACTCTACACCGCGGGGGGAGGGGCGGAATAACGGGGAGAATCAAAAGAACAAGCCACGAGCGAGACGACAAGGTGGAATAATGAGGAGAGAAAAAGAGACGAGGAGACGAGGAGACGAGGAAGACGCAAAAAAGCACACGCACACGCACACCATGACAACAAGTCACTAGCAGATAAGGAAAAGCAATGTTCTCTCCTTGTTCCTCAACACTTGCTTCTATAATACGACTCTATACTAACACCCAGCCCACTCCCCCAAATTGGCACTGGCTCCCTGCTTCTTCCACTTGGCTTGCCTAACTTTGACTGCCGCTTTGTTTCTTTGCAGCAGGCAAGCAGCCTGTCCTTTATGCTTCCCCCCCCCCCCCCCCCCCTTCCCACATCCCACGTTCCTCTTGTCTTTCTACCGGTGATTTGGAAATCTAGGCATCCCTAATTTGTCTTTTGCTGCTGCAACCTTCATTTCACGCCGGCTTTTATTGTTATTGGTCGTAGAGGATGCGTGAGCACGATTTATCCCACTTGTTTTGTCGTAGATCTGCGTGTACCCCGTTGCCATGCGTTGCGTGAAGGGTGGGTGGATTATTTATCTGCGTATTTGCTTTCCCTGCCCTTGCCTCTGTTCTGTGGCTACATCTGCATTTGCATCTGCATCTGCGTCTGTGCCTCTGTCTTAGTGCCTGTGCCTGTGCCTTGGTACCTGTTGTCTGTTATTCTGCTGTCCGTGAAGCAAGCCCAAGCTTTTGATGGCGCGGAGACCCTAACGGAATACTGTAACCCTAGGACTCGGGGTATAAGCCGTACCTTCCTTATTTTCGTCCCAATTAATTGCCTTGTCTATTTCCGGATTGTGATATGAACTCTTGATGTGCTTTTTATATCCCATTTGTTGCTCCTTTTCTTTCTTTTTCTTCCTTTTTTTTCTTCCTATTTTTCCCTCTTGTTTCCTTTCCTACGTCTAACACGTTTGAGAGTCTTCCGCTTGGCATGTTCTCCTTGTTCTCTTCTCTTCTCGTCTGTTCCTCTGTTCCTCTGTTCCTCTTCCCCCCTGCCCGTTTCTAAGCGACATGCCATGCCATGGTTCCTTTTTCCCCCTCCTCCTACCTGTCTACTTATTCCCTTTGGCCTTTTCCTTCAACAATCAAACGCCAGGCCCAAACCTCACCAAACCTCCCTCACCTTTGCCCATCTTCTTCCCAACCCCAACACCACCAACCACGGCCGCCATGTCGCAATTGCAAGGTTAGGGCTTGTCCTTGCTGCAGACTAAACCAGGAGCAGGCTCATGTTGCAGGTTTTGAGTCTAGAATAAAAAAAGAAGCCAAAGTAAGGGATGCGCGCCTCCAGAGGGAGGGTAGGGCGCCCTGAGTAGGGGTCTAGAAGGCCGGAAACACTAGGGTTTGTCAAGGGCTTATATATCCCTCTTATTTTTGCTTGCTCGTGATTCTGCTGTGCTGTGCTGTGCTGTGTTGTGCTTCTCCTCTGTGGCCCGTTTTGGCTGTTCTGCTTTGCCTCGTATTTGTGTTGGATTTTGTTTTCGTTTCTTGACAGCCCAAGTGCCGAGTGCTAAGCTCTGGAGTGTACATGTACTTACTTACATATGTACCTGTGGTCGCGTTCACTCTGTTGTCTCAATAAGACAAGTCCCGTTATGGGCGAGTGAAGACGACGACAAGAACGACGACGTCTCTGTTGTCTTTTGGCGCGTTCCTTTTGATTTCACCCTTTATATCTGTGTATCACCTTTTGCCTGCCCGCTGGGCTCCGGCCTCTCTCTCAGTCTTAATAAGTCTTCTATTCTTTTCTCTATTTATCTTTCTCCTTTTGGCCTCTCTTTTTTCTTCTCTTTTTTGCTGGCCTGCTCCACCCAATCTCAACTTTATTTCCTGCAGTGATATTCCAAAGTCTCGATTCGATTCTTCTCCCCCCTTCTTCCTCGTCACTCCTCCAGGACGGACCACCGCACCACATCCTGGGCCTTGATCTGTTTTGCTTGAGTCCCAAAAACACAGTGTCGGTTTTTGTTTCACTGCTACTTTAGCCCCATCAGACGAGGCTCCGTGTCCAAGTACATACAAGTATTTATATACATGCATATATCAATCGTGGTGGGTGTTAGTTTGCGTCACGATCAAAACGGAAGGCACTCCCACGTTCCTTCCCCAGTACCCGGATCGCTGACCTTCTTGACCTCGACCACCTTTGCCCAAACCACATCTTACGCGCCCCAGTCTT